>QUZF01000268.1:431-63541 GCA_003693555.1 Coccinonectria pachysandricola
AGAAGAAGAAGAAGAAGAGGTTGGTTAATCAGAAGACGCTTTTAGCGATTCAGATAAACAGCGCAACGTGGCAGAGTCCATCTCCTTTGTCCCGTTGCTTTGGTCCCTTCTCATTCATGCAAAAAGAGTGACTCATACTCGCTGCTCTCTCCCTCACCCGGGGCGTGTTCTTCTTCTTCTTCTTNNTCTTCCTCTCTCTCTCCCTCCAACCAAGCAACATGCCGCCCGAGCGGAGCCGGTGCCTGGGGTTCAAATACCCGAGTGGGCAGTGCTACGTTTCAAATTCGGGTTCCCGTGGTCAAATTCCAGTTTCTGCCATTGTCCCACTTGCGATGGCCAAGAGCTGTCTCGTCGGGATGGAACGACAGAGGCCTCGCGCTGGAACGTGTGCTCTCGGCGGGATGGATGGATGGTGGGCGTAGTGTCGCGCCGAGCCGTCCCTTCTCTGAGCTAGACTCGACTCGACTAGAGTAGACTAGAGTAGACTAGACTAGACTAGCAGGAAACTCGTCTAAGCGTCGCCCATCTTGAAGCTTCTCGAGACGTATTGAAGATGGACGCTGTCTGTCTGTCTGCCTCGTCCATGGCATGGCATGGCATGGCATGGCATGGTTTACAGGGATTTGGCGGCACTGCCTCGACCCAGCCAACCGTGACTAAGAGGGACCCGCGAACTGGGAGAAGAAAGTGCGCGCAGAGGAAGGCCAGGATTCGAACGGCATCCCATCATGCGCAAAAGTTTGTACCAGTGTGTGAGAGTGTTGGGCAGGATGAGCGACGCTCCTTGGGCATTGAGCTCCACAAGTCACAAACCCCATCATCCACAAGGAACGCTTGGCGGACCAGGGGAGTCATGTTCTCCATCCCTTGCCCGCTTTATTAGAGTGCGATGCTTAAGTCTTAAGTTAGCGCAAGGTTTTCGTCCGCTTTTTATAATCTCTATAATTTTTGACCGGACGTCTTCTCTTCCTTTCTCGCCTAAACCCCCCATCCCAACAGCTTCTGACTGACAAGCAAGTGAGACAAACAAAACAGCTTCTTCCAGAAGGAAAGAGGTTGGGATTGACTGACTGACTGGCTTCTCTCGCACGATTTGCGCCCACTCCCTCGACAGCGAGTACTGTACGTAGTAAAGTCAGAGGATGGAGGGTTACATCGACCTCTCTCTCTCTCTCTCTCTCCCCATGTCTTCCTCATGCGCGCCTACATCGGCATGTGGTTGCTGATACATGGGGGGGGGTTATGACTCTTTTCCCGTCAATCATCATTGTCATTTGTCCTTCCCAGTTGACGAAACCAAGGACCCCCGGGCTCTCTCACATCCTGTATATCCATACATAGTCGTGGTGGCCAACGTGAAACTCGTGTCAGTTCTGGGTTGTGGTATAATTAACCTTGTGCGCAATGGAGGAATCTAAACAGGCAACCACGCGCACCACGCGCACCACGCGCAGACAACCATCACGTACTGTACATGGAGACGCGGCCCTTACGTTTCCGCTTCAGTCCCTACAGTACTTTTCGTCAGCACCTTTCAATTTCCATAAGCGTGTGCGTGCGTACGTATCTGGTGTATATGTGTGATTAAGACGTTATCCTCGCTCTCCAAAGGTGTCCCTTTATCTGTCTCTCCACGAACCCCCCCTCCTGGCCTTGTCATCTTTTTTTCTCCCATTCTAGAAATTCAAGACAAGTCCCTTTTATTTCTCCCCCCCCCCCCCCCTTGAGATTCCCACACGCCCGGATCCGAGTGTTGTTAAAACCCCCATATCAACCTGATCACTCTCGTCTCTTTTTTCTCCCTCCGCGCCCATCTTTACTTCTCATCATCCACAACCACTGGAAGTCATCTCCGAATATTTGTCTCTTCTTGACAAATATCAGAATTTTCCCTTTCACATATATTTGAAGAGCAAACATTGCAATCTACTTGCAAGTTGTACAAGCCACAGCCTGGTTTTGCACTGCCGCGTCGTGCGCTTACATTATAAAACCCCTGTCGGCGCACTCATCCCTCCCCTCCTCGCACCAGGTTCCGGTACTTTAAATAAAAAAAAAACTTCCTGTCAACTCTCACAACTCGCAACCCAAGCTTGGAAACCATTCTACTCACGCAAATCAAACGCGCCTTTTACCTCGCTGCCAGACCAATTTCGAGTCGTTGGGCAGAACTGCATTCGCAGTATACTTCAAGTCTCGCACTCCACAATCATACGCACCGACACCCTTTGGAGTCGCGCACAAAAGCGCAACCACGTCCACCATGTCTCTCAACCAGAGGTCTTCGGCCAACACCACCAGCCGGAGGGCAAACCCCTCCGCACCTCGACACAGCCGGACTTCTTCCTCGGACCGGGCACACTCTCTGCGTGAGCGTGAAACCGCCCAAGACTACGAATATGACGGCTATAGTGATGCTGATCACCTTCTTGATGACCTCAACAAGGCCAACACCCAGTTGAACAAGACCAACGCAGAGAATGACAAGCTCCAGAGCGAGAACGACAGGCTCTATGCCGAGGCCAAGAAGCTCAAGGCTGCCCTTGAGCAAGCTGAGCGCAAGCAAGAACACGCGGAACGCAAGCAGGAGCAGGCCGAGCGCAAGCAGGAGCAGGCCGAGCGGAAGCTGGAGCAGGCCGAGCGCAAGCTGGAGGAGTCTGTCCGCCAGTATGAGGACTCCGTCCGCTCCTACAGCCGTCTCAAGTCGGAGGTCAGCACCGAGACCGACCAACTCAAGGATGAAAATCGCCTTCTGAAGGACGACAACCGTCATCTCAAGGACGAGAACAGTGGCCTCGCCGCCGAGAAGGAGACGCTTCAGTATAAGCTAGACGACCGCGAGAAGCAGATTGTATGCATCAACGCCAAGCATGAGAACCTCGAAATGCGCTTCGACGCACTCAACATCCAGACCCCGTCCACAGCCATGACAAGCCCATTGGCAAGCCCGCCCGCCGGCTCCGCCACGCCCGATCGCCCTAAGCCTTTGTCGCGAACCTCGAGCAAGGCGCCAAGCAAGGCCTCCAGCAAGACCTCCAGTAAGGCGTCCTCGTCTTTGACCAGTAAGAAGGATACGCGCGACGATCGTCACCGCGAACCCCGAGACGAGCGTCATCGGGAGGAGCGTCACCGAGAACGTGAGCGCGAGCACAAGGATCGCGCCAAGGAGAAGTCGGACAAGGCCGAGAAGGAACGTCTGTCGAAGCGCTTCGACGAGCGTCCTGCACCTGGGAACCGTCGGGCCAGCTTCGTTGAGGGCTGGGGTCCTGGAGGTTGGTCTCTTCCCCATCCCCATGCCCCTTCGTCGAGCGACACGATGACTTACACTCACGTGGCAGCGAGCCGTATGCCACCGCCTCCCAGCTCCTACGCCGTGCCTCGCACGGCTTCCGTGGTCAGCCCTGGTCAGTTTGGTAGCGACAGCAGCGTGTTCAGCGATGAGGGTCCCTTCGAAGATGGGTCCTACCATCAATACCCAATCGCCAACTAGGAGACATCTCAGGCCTCCTCGACATCACTGCTCTGTTTCACGTCGAGAACCAGCGGTGGGGTTTGACGCGGGGGCTTTACCAGGGCATCTCCCAGTTCTCGGCGACGATCGGGAACTGCCCCCGGCTTCGTTTCCGGTGGGGTGCCGACAATCGCGCAACCGTCCCGGTCCGTCCGGATCCACCACACTTTCTCAGTTCCACGCTTGTACGCATTTGTCAAGGCGGGAGTGATGATTGCCGCCAGTCATCACGCCCACCTTCCATAGAGACAGGCATCTGACTCTCCTCGGTTGGCTGTTCTTGCCATGACTCACTCACTGTCAACACCCTGGTTCAGCATACCAGAGGGGATCAGTTGGCATTCATATACGTTGCTCAGACATTGAGACACTTGCCTCTCTCTCCTACGGTTTTCTCAACACTTTCTTGGGCCTCGACACCAACCATTAGCCATCTATCACCAATCATCACCATCATCACCATCATCACCATCATCACCATCATCACCATCATCACCATCATCATCATGAAGCTCTACCCATCTATCAACGACGACCTTGCCGACTGGGTTCAGCATCAACCCGTCTTCTTCACAGGCTCTGCGCCAACCCTTGGCTCGCACATCAACGTTTCTCCCAAAGGCCTGGCCGATTCGCACTTCGCCGTCTTGACCCCCAACCAGTGCGCCTACATCGACCGCACCGGCTCCGGGTGCGAGACCATCGCACACTCTTACGACAACGGCCGCCTGTGCCTCATGTTCATGAGCTTTGGTGCGTCACCTCGCATCGTGCGCTTCTTCTGCCGCTCGAGAGTCGTTGAGTGGGACCAGCCCGAGTTTCCCGACCTCGTACGTCGCATCGCGAATGGGAAGCGCACTGCCTTTGACGCCGCGAGAGCCGTCATCCTAGCCGATGTTTTCCAAGTCCAGACGAGCTGCGGATACGGTGTACCTATGGTTAAGAGCACACTCTACCACGCCGAGGGGAAATCAGCGTCGACTCCTGCAGCCGACGACGAGTTATCCCCTGGGCACGAAGAGCTCTCCGTGTTTGAGGCACGACAGACTATGGACAACTGGGCCAAGAAGAAAGTCGAAAGCAATGCTTTGCAGGAGTATCATAACTTGACCAACGTGACAAGCATCGATGGTCTACCGGGCTTGAAGACGGCGCGAATAGGCGTGGGGCAGTCACTGTGGGTGACGGACGCGAGGGCGAGGGCGCAGAAAATCTTGGCTCAGCGGGAAGCTATCGTTTTGGGGTTTGGACTTGCCGTGCTTTTGTACGTTGTCGTGACTGGGTTGCGAGCGTTGTTTCGTTAGCGCTGCGATTTCTCTTGCCGGGATGGATTGCATAGGTTCACAGGCATGGTTTGCAAAAAGCTGGCGCACTGGGATGTATCGTGCCCTTTTCCCCTTTTTATTTTACCTTATTTCCTTTCTTGCCTCTTCTTCTTCTTCTTCTTCTTCTCTTGCTTTTTCTTCCTCCTACGCTGGGGGCTTTGGGCTTGGAAATGTAGGATCCAAGGATTGGCATAAAGCCACCTTGTTGGGATAAAGGAAAAGTTAGGGTAAATGGACTTTTCATTGGGATTTGAATAGGATACCTATGGTAGATTTTGCTTTCGGATGGATGGTGTATCTTGAAGGACCTTGTCTGATGTTGAAGAAGGAATCAATTCCTTGCTTTCGACCGATACCTTGGTTTTAGAGGCGTTTTATACCACGTCAATTATTTCTTACTTTATACACCTTGCTTACTTTACTATCCGATGACTTCTTGTACACTGGACTGAACTGTAGCAATTGTAGCAGTTGCACCGAAAGCAGTCACATGGAAACGTAGATGGTAAGGTCAAGCTGCATCGCCGCTCTAGGATTCTCCTGCTGAAACTATACTTCCTACTCCCAACCGTATCTCGCTCAGTTGCGATGTGCGATGTGTAAGAGGACATATGCACATCTACATGAAGAAACTCATCCAGGGCCCCAGCTCAACGGAGGAAGTAAAACTTATCAAGACGAGCTCTCTGTGCTTTTTTGCTTAATCACCGCGCTGGTGATCCAATCTGGCGGCCCCAGGATTGACGTTACTTCGAGAGACCCTGGATACTGTCCGCAGTTGGGTCTTGAAGGGGCCATGTTCGCGGTGGCGTGCTCATCCAGGTGTTTCAACGTCATCGCAAGGTGAACGCTTGATAAGACGTCTATGCCAACGCTCAGTGTCGTCAGAAACATTCCTTTAGTTTCGTACGCTTGGAGGTTATGGGTGTCCGTGAAGAATGCCACAAGTGTTTTCCTCTTTACCTTCACCCGCCGCTACTTGTAACTGGTGCCGGCACGTTGGTCTGCCCACCGCTAGAAGCAGCATTACTCTTGCCACCTGCACCGCCTCGACCGCGTCTGCCTCGCCCTGAACTCTTTTCAGGTGCACCAGAAGTGGAGGCTCCGGACGCAGCGGCGGGTGTGGCAGTTGTAGCTGCAGGCTTCTTGTCCTTGCGCTCCAAAACCTGGACAGTACCTTGTGCGACGGTAACAGGACTTGCCGAAACGGCCTTGACGAGGCCCTCGTGCTCTGCAAAGTCGACGTAGGCAAAGCCCTTGCGCTTGTCGATCTCTACAAAGGTGATGGCGCCATAGACTCCAAGAGCCTGCTTCAGCAGAGCCTCGGTGACGCCCTGAGAGGGGTTGGCGTGCTTGACAAAGCCGCGGACGGCATTGGGCGTGACGCCGACTGTCTTCTTCTGCGAAGAAGCACACTTGTTTGAGCCGACCTTGGAAGCATCAGAGAGAGCTCCCGTGCCTTTTTCACTTGGGGCAAGTGTCGCAACAGCTGTCGATGGCCTGGAAGTGTCAGACTCGCCGCCCTTCTTCTTCAGAAGAACGATGGGAGGATTAGCAGTCGTTGTAGGTTGGCTCGACGTAGCGGCACCCGTGGTCTTGGCCCTTTCGGCGTTCTTTGCACCTCGGCTTCTTCTTCCCGCAGGCTGAGCTTTCGAAACTGACGTGGAAGCTGATCGGTCCTTGGGAGTAGAAGCAGTCGCATCTGACTTGGCCGGCGAAGAAGACCTTTTGGAAGCAGCAGGGGCCGGCGCTTTTTTCGACGGCGTCTTCAAATCCGGTTCAACCTTGGCAGCATCCTGTCGTGCTTTCCTGTGAGCACTTCCAGGGCTGAGGCCGAGGTCTCGCTGGAGAATTCTGGCTGCGGCAGCAATGCCGGCGCGACGACTCTTGGGAGCGTCCTGGCTGTTGGCAGCGCTGGTCTGGCTGGCAGCATTCTTGGCCGCGTCCGCAGCCTGTTCGATCGCTGCCTTCTTGGTCAGAATCTTAACAGTCTCCTTAGGGCCCCTCTCCACCTTCTCTGCCTTTGAATCCTTTCCCTTCTTCTTAGTTGACTCATCGTCCTTGGACGCCCCCTTGCCCTTGCGGTCGCCCTTTGCGCCCTTCGAGGAAGCGGAGTCCTTGGCCTTACTGGCCTTTTTCTCCTTGAGATACTCGATTAGTGGTGTGGTCGTAACTTTGGTTTCTGCCTTGACGGTATCCTCATCGTCAGCTTCGTTGTGGTCCTTTGGTGGCGTTGGGTTCGCCAGTTCTTCCAGAAAGGCCATGAATTCGGGATCTTGATCGATGCTCCCCTGTCGCGCATCGGTGCGCTTCTTGGTTCCTGGTACTTTCTTGTAGATGGCAAGCTCAAGCGAAGGTGGTCCAATGAGTGAAGGGCTTGTAAAGGTCGTCTTTGCATCCTCCCACGTCGCATGGCGAACAATGTCTGAGAGGGGTATGATGTCATCCTTCTTCAGCACATGAATATATGCACGACCTGGACGTGATGGTTTGGACGGACTTTGAAGTCTTGTTAGCGAAACACCGCATAATAGCATGCAAAGTGTGCGGCGTACTCGTTGGAGACCTTGCCTGGCGCAAAAGAGAACCAGTCGACGATGCCTTTGCCCTGCTCCCATTGCGACCCGATTATGGTCCAAAACTCGGCCTCAGTCAGTCCAGGAGGTAGGCGCCTTATCACGAGTTTCTCGCCCTCGTTTTGAGCCTTGGACTTGGCGGGCTTCGGCGCCTCGCTCTCATTCGCTTTCTTCCCGCTCACATGTTAGTGTGAGGTGTTCACATCTTCAGGCTGTAGGCGATTCCCACCTTTGCCGCATCACCGGACTTTCCGTGAGACCCCTTGCCTCTTCCATGTCGGCCCTGCGAGTGGCTGTCTTTTCCCTTGGAGAGCGTTAGCCATACCAGTCGCAACTTTCACCCGATAGCTCGCGTCCGTACTTTGCTGGGCTCGTTCGACTGACCCACTGGCGCGGGGAGTGTCCCGTTTGCCTTACGAGACAGAACCTGAGGTGCCTGTGTAGACATGATGCATGCCGCAATAATGTCCAACGTTGGCGAAGAAATTGAGGAAATGCACCGAGGTGAGCCAGATCCTCTTTGAGACTTGATGAGTTCCAGCCCGAAGCCAAAATGTGCCCCGCCAAGATTCGGTGGAGCCGATTTGGAGATATGCGATTAGCCAGATCTGAACTCACGTGCGCTCGCCCTCGAGAGAAGATATCACATAAGCAACCTTATGGGAATACGTCTTCAATACTAACGAAAGAAATCAACTGGGTATTCAAGGAAGAATTCGCCAGCGATCAAAGAGCATTCCACAGACCAAGTTGTATCCGTTCGAACACGGTGCTGTCCTTGAAGGCCGAGGAATTCCCGGCATCTCGCTATCGCACCCCTCTATCGAGAGACCCACACTCCCTCCATCCGCTTCGCCAGGTACTACCGCATCGCTTGTGCCATCCCTTCGCTGGGCTGTTATATAGCCCCGACCATCCTTCCTTGCCGCCCTTCTCTGCGACGGGGCATGCATCAACATGGCCTCAACTGTACCTCGACCGGGTCCCGCGAATCTGGGACCCAATGCCGGACTCGATGAATGGCTCGAGGAGGCCAAGCAGTGTCACTATCTGCCCGAGCGGGCCATGAAGGAGCTGTGTGAGAAGGTTAAGGAGATCCTGATGGAAGGTGAGGACTGTCCATCTCGTCATCTTGTCCAGCGATAAGTGCTAATCCAGAGCCTCAGAGTCCAACATTCAACCTGTCTGCACGCCAGTCACGGTGTGCGGCGATATCCACGGCCAGTTCTACGATCTTCTCGAACTCTTCCGGGTGTCTGGCGGCATGCCAGGCGAGAAGAACCCACAGGCGCCAAAGACGGCGACGACAGTCATTACCTCCGACGACATCGAGCCTCCCACCGAAATCACAAATCCCAAGCTGCGAAAGAAGATCCGATCATCAGGTGAAGGAGCCAGCCCCGGCGCCAGCGGCGCGGAGGCGACAGGAGCGGACGACGATGTGGAAGAGGTTGGGGTTACGTCAGAGACGGATCGCCTCGAGTCTGGAGCAACTGTGAACGCCAGTTCACAGAGCGCCGAAAACCGATATATCTTCCTGGGCGATTTCGTCGATCGAGGCTACTTTAGCTTGGAGACGTTTACGTTATTGATGTGCCTCAAGGCTAAGTATGCTGCGTCGAAGTCGCTTCACTTCTTATCGCTTACAAATATCTCAGATATCCCGATCGCATAGTCCTCGTTCGAGGCAATCACGAGTCGCGACAGATTACACAAGTCTACGGATTCTATGAAGAGTGCCAGCAAAAGTACGGCAATGCCTCGGTCTGGAAGGCCTGCTGCCACGTCTTCGATTTCTTGGTTCTCGCTGCCATCATTGATGGCGAGATTCTCTGCGTCCACGGAGGCCTCAGCCCCGAAATCAGGACAATTGATCAGATCCGAGTGGTCGCCCGAGCGCAGGAGATTCCTCATGAGGGCGCATTCTGTGACCTAGTATGGTCAGATCCGGAAGATGTAGAGACGTGGGCCATCAGCCCTCGTGGTGCTGGTTGGCTCTTCGGCGACAAGGTCGCTACAGAGTTCAACCATGTCAACGGCTTGAAGCTGATTGCACGTGCTCATCAGCTTGTCAACGAAGGCTACAAGGTATGCGTATCCCTTTTTCGTTCCATTTCATCCCCTTGTCTAACGAGATTGTAGTATCACTTCCCAGAGCAATCTGTAGTGACCGTATGGTCTGCGCCTAACTACTGCTACCGCTGCGGTAACGTCGCATCCATCATGGCTGTGGATAAGGATCTGAGCCCCAAATTTAGCATATTCTCGGCGGTACCCGACGACCAGAGACATGTGCCGGCAAACAGGCGTGGACCGGGCGACTACTTTTTGTGATGAGGGATGAAATATGACATAATGGACGGAACGGTTTAGTGTTGCATCTAGAATAGCATAAGGTCAAAGATACCCATAGGACCTTGAAATGACTCAGGTGGGAACATGGCTATTTGGGTAAATTCATTTGCAATTGAATTTGTGTGCACGAGACAGCCATTTTTAAGCTGCCTATTTTGTAATCAAACAGAAAATCCTGTCCTTGAACCTTATACCCGCTACAACATCCATGAACATTTCCGAGCGCGCTTCGACTCTTGTCTGATGTCGTTCATGAGCATCTTGAGGAAGCCCGGTCAATTAGATTAGCGACTGAGGTGAATTTTGCGACCTCAGCCCCACGACAATGCTCAAGGCTAAACCCCCCAAAAGACCGAAAGCAAATCCGATACATGTCGCCATCGAGAAATGGATGGCATTGGCCTCTGGGGAACTTCCCTGCGGTGATGCTAGTCTAAATGAAGCGCTCTTGCAGGGCGCACCCAAGCGTTATGCCATTTACGAGCCGATGGCTTTATTGCCCTCTGGCAGCTTCAGCAGCTCTCCCTGGGTGACTCTTCTTCAAACCCTTAGCCTGCATCGTGCCGCTCAGCTCTGGTCTCTAATTCTCCTCGAGCTTTCAACTCAGGCGAAAGGGAACTTGACGCACCTGGCTATCAACGAGGGCATCCCCCTCCACCAAGAGGGAGCAGGCGATGAAAACATTCTTCGCAGCCCCAGCGGGCTGCGTATGCTTTACGGCGACTTCGGACCCTCAACGTTTACAGATGGAGGACCTTCACAGGAAGAATTTGACAACGCTTTCTGGGTGTCGACGAAACAAAACGGCATTGTACAGACATGGGCGCCGAGATGGACCATGTTCAGTCGCGGTAACATCAAGGAGAAGGCGCGAGTGCTGGATTTCGAAAGGCCTCCCAAGATAGGGCCATCTGGAACTCCCATGGCGGTTGACCTCTACGCTGGAATCGGCTACTTCGTCTTTTCTTACGCGCGGCTGGGATTCCGAGTCCTCTGCTGGGAGATCAACCCTTGGAGCGTGGAGGGTCTGCGTCGAGGCGCGATAGCGAACAAGTGGAGCGTGAAGGTCGTGCAGGGCAGTGACTTGAAGCGGCCAAATGAGAGCATGTTTGGAAGCGGAGAGCAAATCGTGGTGTTTCTAGAGAGCAATGAAGAAGCACTCGCGAGAATCCAGCCTATCCAAACCAAAGGCGATGCTGTGGATATACAACATGTGAACTGCGGGTTCTTGCCTACAAGCGAGCCGATTTGGAAGCATGCTTGGGATATGTCGGCGAGATCAAGCGAATCATGGCTGCACCTCCACGAGAACGTGGGCGTTGACGATACGGAGACGAGGAGGCGGGAGCTACAGAGCTTGTTTGAGGGATGGGCTGGGGCAGGAGAGCAGCGGAAGGTTGATGTCGAGCACGTCGAGCTGGTGAAGACATTTGCGCCGGGTGTCTGGCACTGCGTATTTGACGTTCACGTTACAAGATAATTATGTACATCGGCATGTTCCATAGCAATTACAATCATCCCGTCATTAATTCATCCGCCTATCCCAAAACAACACCATGGCAAGGTCATCCCTTGTACCATTTCAATTCCTTCGAAACTTTTTGGGAATGTTGGCCTCGATGATAGACATCTTGTTCATAGCTTCAAGCCGGTCTTCGGCGTCCTCCAACTCCTCGTGCCTCTTGAAGTGCTCAATGTCCTCGGGATGTGTCAGGTCCTCGAGCTTGGTGTCATCGTCGTGGTACTTCTCCCAGTGATGAATCTCGTACTCGTACTCGTCATCACCGTGGTGGCCGGGGCCGGTACCTAAATCTGGCAGTGTCTTGCCCGAGTGGATGAAGTTGTAGAATTCGTCGCGACTGACGGCCTTGTCGCCGTCCGTGTCCATCAGTCCAAGTAGAGTTTCCACGATCTCGTCCCTTCGCTTTTGCGACACAGCGCGGTTGGATGGGTCCATGAGGCCGTATGTTCGCTGCATCTCAGTCGTTTGCCATAGGCCGTCACTGTTGTAGTCGTGCAGGGTGAAGAAGGAGCCGGTGTCCCATCCATCCATATGATGCTCCTCTGCGTACGTTAGCCAACACGCCACGATGAACCAGAAGATTGCGGAGACGTACCGGCCATGTGTTTCGTCATCCAATTGGCGTCGGATGGCACAATGGGCTTCTGCGAGTGGTCACCATGGCCGGTGACGATGCCAGCGAAGGCGACGTAGAGAATTGAGCTTGCGCGCATGTTGAGAGCTGGCGCGGATAGGCCGAGGGGGGGGAGGTCGCAGGTGCCGTGTGAGGTGTATGAATGGGGGTGACTGAAATTTACTCGATAGAGAGGGAAAGTACAGCTTGAAGACGATAGACGAATTCGATGTCGACAAAGATGACCGGGGTTAGAGAAGGTGGAGGGAGGTTGTCAGGGGCGGCGGTGGCTTTCCGGGGAGCTCTCCACTAAAACGAGCTAAACGTCACGGAGCATAGTGAACAAGAAGTATTGCAGTACTGTACAGTACTGCCATGAGGTGGGCAGATACGACATGCTCGCCTTCTCGAGACACTGTTTCATAGGAAACAAGAAGAAGAAAGAAAGAAAGAAAGAAAGAAAGAAAGACTGATCTTCGTCAATGAAGTCAGTTAGCTATCCAGACCCTCCACCAAACTTGTGACTGGTCGTTAGAGACCTGCATGTTCTCTAATGGGAAGCGCTCCCTCGTGACCTGGCGTCAAAGTCCCACTGCGACGCGTCTCTCGAACCGCGAATCTCCATTTACTGAACACATCATGTCAAACTTTCAAATACATCGTCTAAGGACAACACCATCATGAGTCGCCAAATCGAGCAGGCACTGCTCTCTATGATGCCGACGTATGGCACCGATCTTCCACCGCCACTTGTTGAACTTGCTGGAGCTTTGCTTGCGCAGTCCCGACAACGAGCAAACACATTGAAAGCTGAGGAGGAGATTGCCCGCCTCTATGCCTGCGCCAATATTGCATGTGATAGGTGTGAACAATGTATCGAACTCAAATTGAACATATCAGCTAACTTCTGGCCATTCTTAGGCTCAAAATACCTCTTGATTTACCGCCTATTGAGCCGCGGCCACCCATCCCCCCAAGGCTCTACAGCAGACTGTACACTCATCTTGACAACATTCTTCCAAATGCCGTGGCAGGTGGACGCTCAGGGACTCCCAGGGTTCGAACGCCAAACTCTAGACTACAAGAGCCTGTAAGCTTGCTTGTCTCGTCATCTAGACCTACGCCCTCTCGAGCGACGCCAACGAAAGAGAGAAGCCTAGCACAGTTCCGCACTCCCTCTAAAACCGGCGCCAGCCCTCTGACGAAGTCTGCAAGCAAAGGAGCTACTCGATTCGAAAACCTTGGCCTTCCCCACTGGATCCAACCTACTACCAGGTTCATTTGCGCAGTGACCGATCATGCCAAGCTGGCACCTACTATTCTTGCCGGTATGGAATCTATCATCATGCCTGGTGGGAGTAAGACAGATGATGATTGGGTATTCGAGAATCTCACAGCCCTATTCGCTGCCATATACTTCTTCGTGACGATGCGAGTCAAAGCACTTGCATCTGGCGAGACGGTTGACAGGGAAGGCTACGTTCCCTTGCGAAAGGAAATTCTTACATTGCTTGCCCAAGCACGGAACGAAGTGACTCCTAGTAGTGCGGATACCGATGAGGGCTGGATGGGATGGACTGAAATCAAGACCACGGAGTTTGACGATGCCGTTGCTCGCGTGAACGAGTGCGGCTGGCTCATAAGCGACTGGTACCAAGGGATTGATGAAGTTGTCAGGCTGACCAAACAGGGCCAGGATGACAAGGTTAACCTGGCCCATATTGATGCAGCACCCAACGTACAAGTCACTCGAGCAGACACAATGCTTCAGGAAAAGTATGACTTTCTCAGTGACGCGAAGCGAGCAGACTACACAACTTGGAAGAAGACCATGATTACCAAAATTAACGACAAGCTGGTGGTCAACGGCACGTTGGAGGCTGTGGCAAATTGAAACTACCATTCATCATCTATCTAAGGACTCTATATGACACCACCATCACTCGGCAACACTTCGCTTTGACCGGATAGATATGTCAAGGTCATGGGCTATGTGGCCGCCATCCATTCAAGCACCTTAACTCCTCAAGAAGAAGAGGTTTGCTTAGGTATGGCCACCTTGACGAGAGAGACGTCTAAAAGTGGAAGCCGAAATGACGCTTGTTGTTTCCGACGCCAGCGCCGGGCTTAGCAGCGTAAGTCGGGATATCCTTGGGAGTGTTACCAGCCTGGTCACTGCCGTTCTGGTTTGGCTGGCTGGTAGGAGTGGGCTTGGGAGTTTGAGGGGTTTCTTCGGCGGGAGCATCACCGCTGCCATAACCAGGCTTCTTGCCGCCGGAGCCGGGCAAATAGGGGCTGTCGCCACCAGATCCGGGGACAGGGAAGGGAAGACCGCCGGAGCCGGGCAAATAGGGGCTGTCGCCACCAGATCCGGGGACAGGGAAGGGAAGACCGCCGGAGCTGGCGCCAGAACCAGAACCGGAGCCATAGCTAGGCAGAGGGATAGGATTCTCGCCGCCAGGAGTGGGGATAGGGATCGGAAGACCACCTGAGNNGGGACAGGATTCTCGCCGCCAAGAGTAGGGATAAGGGTGGGATAACCACCGGAGCCGGAGCCGCTGCCTGGCAGAGGGACAGGATTCTCGCCGCCAAGAGTAGGGATAAGGGTGGGATAACCACCGGAGCCGGAGCCGCTGCCTGGCAGAGGGATAGGATTCTTCTCGCCGCTAGGAGTGGGGATAGGGATCGGNNGCCAGAGCCATAGCCTGGCAGCGGGACAGGATTCTCGCCGCCAAGAGTAGGGATAAGGGTGGGATAACCACCGGAGCCGGAGCCGCTGCCTGGCTTTTCGTATCCTACAGGCTTAGCCAATGCTTGGCCTGAGATGGCAAGGGCCACTGTGAGGAGAGAAAGGACAGTCATGTTGTCCGAGAAGTTGAGTAACGACTGAAGTGATTTGATATAGAACCGAATGAGAAATTGTAAATAATTCAGGAAAACAGTGACAGTTGTCCAGCAACCACGAAGGAAGGATGAAAGAAAGGGAAGTGAGAGTTGCTATTGAGTCGATGGCTAGGAAAAGAAGAGAAAAGCCCGAATGAGGGCGGAAGGTTCAGGTCTTTATGGTAAATGATGGAGCATGGCGAGCAATGATCTGAGACTTATTAGCCAATCGACTTTTGCAAGCATTGCATTTCGCGATTATACAGGGATCGACCCTCCATCGCAAACTTCGGAGGTTGGTCATTACGCGGCAGACACTATTCCTGAGTTCAGGATATGGGAACCTTGTTTCTGTATGGGAGTTTGAGGCAGCGATTGATACGTCAGTTCAATCGCAGAGCGTTTCAAGATTGTAGGCGATTAGGGGCACTTGGTATTTATTTCAAGGTTGGTCAAGGATGTCTCTGTTTCGAAACCGAACGATCTGTGACTAGAGATGGTGACCATCCCTGACCCTATGGCTCAGGTCCCTGGGAATAGAGTTCAACTCAACAGATGTAACAGCACCTCAAACGCAGGCGATGTTACAACGAGCTTGTTTCACTATTGATGATGGAGCAGAAAAGAGAGCACATGGATGCGAACATTCGGTCACGCCTTTTCCCCCCATCCGTACCCTTACAACCTAGCCCAACTTGCCTGGAACGAAGGGATGGCCAGCACTCAAACCACCGTCCACGGCCCAAGCCTGCCCGTTGACATAGCTACTCTCATCGCTTCCCAAGAAGAGAGCCACCCGGGCAATCTCGTCAGCATGACCGTACCTTTTTGCCGGGTTGAGCTGTCCAATCTTCTTCTCAGTGCCCCTCGCCCGCGCGGCCTCGAACGTGGGCGCCGTCATGCCCGTCTCGATGAGACCGGGGCAGATCGCGTTCATGCGCACGCCAGTGCCGGAGAGCTGGTAGCTTATCGTCTGTGCCAGGGAAATGACGGCAGCTTTGGACGCCGAGTAGGGCGTCGAACCGGCGTTGGAGCGGAGGCCTGCGACAGAAGCCGTGCCGATGATGCTCCCGCTCGGGTGGGGCTTTTCAGAGGACGTCTTCATCATGGCTGGCGCGGCGTGCTTTGCCGCGAGGAAGACGCTATCGTTTTGCAGGGATGTTTAGAATAGAGTGCGTGGGCGAGATAATCAGGGGAATGTTAGCTCACCTTAGCGTGTTCGTTTTCACGACGGACATGAACTCATCCTCGCTGAGTTGCGAGAACAGCACCGTCTTGCCCACGACACCGGCGTTAGCGAAGAAGATGTCCAGACGTCCATACCGGTTCAAAGCGTCCTGGACAACCTCCTTCACCTTGGCATCCTCGGCGGCGTCAAAGCGTCGAACGTGTACGTCTACCGCGGGAAAGGCTGCGTCGAGTTCTGCCTTGTGGGCGTCGAGATTGCCGTCGTCGAAATCGCACAGGTAGATCGCCCGCGCGCCACTCTCTGCAAACTGAAATGCTGTAGCTCTGCCGATGCCTAGCTTGGAGTTCGTTCCTGGAAGAGAGCATGAGCTTGATGATCCGAATTGATTAGACTATCTGACTTGATTGGCAGGTTGGTCTCTGGTAAGGACGAGCCGTGCAGTACCTGTGACGATGATGACTTTTCCTTGTACGCGAAGGCTACTCGATCCGGGAGCGACCTTGTGAATGGGCGGTAGGAGTTGCTGGCCGATGGCATTAATACGCTCTTTGGCGGTTTGATCCGACATGTTTTCAGTCAAGGGAGTCGAGGTGGATATTAACGATGATGTTCCTCGTTATAATAATAAAAATAAGAAGTCGATCAGTACATATGTTTTGAGGTATCTAATGTAAGATCAGTGCCGCGTGTTATGATATATCAACAACACAACAACGGTTTAAGCTCTCCGCCCCTCCCCGGCCTCCGGAAAAGTGGAGTGAGGGGCCAAGCCGGGGCCGAGGCTCGGTGCAAATCTGGGGAAGGAAAGAAAAGTATCACGTGGATAGTCACATGTAAGCGGGACATGTTCACACTTCCAACATTGACCCGTTAACCCCATCGTATCATTCTGAAACATGCTCGTGTTTATCATCAACAAGTGGCGCTCACGGCGCATTTACCGCTTTCTGTCATGTTCCTTGTCGGTCTAACGCGAACCTCGAGTAGAGCTAAGAAACGAAGCTGGTATTCCAACACAATACCGGAACACTGCCTTCGTCAAGGCGATTCGATCGATAGTTAGCGTAGCTACTATCTAAGTTGGTATTTTGAGCCTACAACTGACATGGTTCTTCATTCTACTGTCGTCAGCTCAATAGATGGTACAGCAACTACCATGCATACTCCAAGGCACCATCTCTTAACGGCAGGATCAGCCCTCTCGTGTTTGGTGTCGTAGTGCCTGTCTATCCTCAGCCTCACTGCAAGCTACAACCAGTCATCCTTGGAGTGCTTCACCTTCGATACGGCTGTTGCTACTATTCAGGTCATATACCCACCTCGAGGTTGCAGTGGCTTCTATTAATGTGCCACATCTGACTCTCGTGCAACTCTGCGTCGGTGCCGCTGACGGTTGAGCCCCGCCACGCCAAGGCCTCGAAATTGCGCATATACAGAGTGCCGCCCTCAGTGACTGACTGATCAATGTTCAGTGTACCCTGGGTCTATGGGGCCGGCTCGCGATGCTCTTTGATCCGTAAGATTTCGACGGTATCAGTCTAGAGTAGTCTTCGAGGACTGGGCTTCAGGCCACAAGCCAAGTAGCGAGATGTCTAGGACTCTGGCAGCCAAAGCCATATATACGCACTATGGGAAACTGATAACTCTGGAGACTAACAGTTCCAAGTCCACCGAGCAACGCAACTGCTAGTCTATATAGAAAAGTTCGTGCGCAGAAAGGACTGCCATCCCACTCTTGACCGGGCGACAAACAAGCCAAGACTTGACCTACCAACGTACAATATACGTTCAGAAATCAAGAACGGTTCCATGGCCAACCAAAAGCCAGCTTATCAAGTCGGAAAGCTGCACGTGTCACCCTAATACGATTACCTGCCATCACCATCACCATTGCCTACTTGATCCTTCTCGCGAAAGACGCGAATCCGTTGGATACCGACATGCGAGACCCTCTCGGATGCTCGCTTCGCTTACCAAACAATATCGACTAACAACGCCTCATGGGAACACCGAATTGGAGAAGAGAGCGCATGGTTTTTCATACACACTATTTCTGAGAATCTGAAAGAGCACGAGTATTGCTGAATCCTGATGGTTCTAGGTGAAATGTCTCGTTTATGCATAACACCCAAGACTATCCTCGGTGCTGGCTGATAGAGTAGCCTATTTAGCTGGGCAGTACGAGCGAATGGCTCAAGGCCAAAGACAGTGATGGACTGTACGACCATCTATCTTCTTTCCCGTATCCCAATTCATCGTTTCCTTCCCTTCTCTGCAAGACTACTTACTCACTCACTTGCTGGAAGTTTTGAGGCCACACGAAGCAAACGGGAGGCGGCCGCCATATTGAGAAGGTCCGTTCCGTGATGATGGACCTGCGCATGGCTACCCGTCCGTTGCCTCTGCGGTTGGATATTTCTGCATGATGAAAAAGGGGTCCGCCGAGATCATGGCAGTAACCGCTATGTTGAGCTTGTTGAGACAAATTGGCTTATTACGAGAAAGCACACCCGTATCCTCAAGGCGCTAGGACTTACACAGAATCTCCGAGTATACGAGTTTGCTCATCAACCTCTAAGCCGGTCAACAAGATGAACATATCCTAAGAAATCTCACTTCTTAGCTCAAAATCCATACGAGACCGTCTCCTGAGTATGCACGGGCAGCTGCATGTGCGGTGTAACGCCCTCAGCTGCGACCACGGCACACGATCCTGATCTTGTCCCTACGACCGACTACCGTCATAACCATCACCGTCCTCATCCCAGCATACTACATACATACGCAAATCTGAGGCTGAGGGCGGGGGAGGGTCTGTGGGAAAGGGAGAGTCAGGTAGGCAGTGTTTGGCTCAGGTTGAAAAGTGAACTGCGAAAGAGAGGATAAGATGACTCTTACATGGGAAGCGATCACGTCAATGATGGGCGGACGAGAACGGCCTTGTCCAGACCATTCTCTCTCAAATTCAGCTCTTACCAAACAAACTCTTCCCGTTGCTTATCTGTTTATATCTTCCTTATACTTCTAATCGCTTCCGCTTTCTGCTTCCGCGTCTGTTTCGTCCATTCCGTTTCGAGCTGCCGTTGCCAACTGCCACCACTCCTTGCCAACCAAGCGCCATCCCTCTCTTCAGCTGCAGACGATTTCTTCTTCTTTCTTGCTTCCCTCTCCCCTCGAAGCGAGAAAGCCTCATCTGCCACATCAACATAGCATTGGCCCTCGCACCTCCAGCAGAATGGGCTCGCCTCACGACGCCAAAGGTGACGTGCTCTCGCGACGAGCATGCGAAGAAGGCGTCGGCCAAGACTGGGGCTTCATCGCGACCGATGTGATTGATCCGCCCGCCTGCATCGCCGAATGCCGAACGAGACTATTGCAGGCGTTGTTGCTCAAGGATGAGACATTTGCGCGCGTGTGCGAGGTGCTCGAGAATGAGGAGTACATGGCCGCGGAGTTGCCATTTTGGCAGCTGTATTGTTGCGACGCCCAGCTTTGTGGTGTGGACAATCTGAGAGAGGTGGGCAGGGATCGTATGTCTTGTTCACTCGTTGAGTTATGATATTTGAGATGAGGTGAGAATGCTGACCGGGTTGTAGCGAATGTGAACTGGTTCATCAATGCTTGTCAGGAGTGAGGACATCCTCCCCCTCCTCAACTTGAGTTTCATGTATAAGGGTTAACCAATGTCATAGTATTGGTTATCACTCGATACAAGATCCTGGACCTCCCGACGGCTCCCACAACTGCGGAAGTGGTTCCATACTCGATGGACCACGCTGTCAAAAGTTGATAGCCAATACTGACACCAGTGCCATGAGCTCGTCAGAGGGCATGGGAACTACCTCCCTCGAGATAACTCGCGGAGTGACCAAAGCTCCCATCTCGACATTTACGGCCTCGATTTCTCATTCGACAACCAACCCTCTATCGACAAACCCCTTCTCTACGATAGACTGCCCAGCTCTCGCGACGAGCCTCTGCGCCTCCGACGCAAGAGCTCAAGTCAGCAACTCATCCGAGCTCAGCACTGGTGTTAAAGTCGCCATTGTCCTGTCCATCCTCATCGGCCTGGCTGCCGTCGCCGTCTCCGTCTTCTGCCTACTTCTCCGAAGATCTCGCAGGACAAGAGACGCGCAACTTGATATCAAGGACTCTACGTCACCGCCACCACCCGAGTCTGAGACGCCCCTTGTCTCGCACAGCATTTCTTATACGGATGCAGATGGTGCGCCCCTGACACCACCAGCTCGCCTAAAGGAACGTCGCTTCCTTACCAGCATGGGCGAGGACCAGTCTCTGGGTTTGACGTCCCAGGGGCGCAAGCTATTCCCGACATCCCCTCTATACTTACCCTTATCTACTAAGCTCGTCCCCAGACAGGAGCACGCAATGCTAGGCTCCAACAGCAGCGATGCTCCAGCCTCCCCTCGTACTACAGCTACGAAGTCGGATGATGGACGGATGATGCAGCAGAGAGCAGTCCGTTTTCAGAACGATCTTGCTGATATGAGCGGCACAACGGCTACAGCGACCTCTTCACCAACTAGCAGCTCGCCAATACGGCCACCACGCTCTTACACGCGTCACGGATCCATCTCCGGCTTGATGAGTCCCGGCCCGCCACCTACCAAGGCACTTCCGACGACGCCTATCGATGGACGCAATACCCCGACGAGATCACCCACAACGCCGCCAACCGGTGCAATCTCACAGAGTACCTCAATCTACGATGATACGTCACAACAGCACGCCCGTCAGGCGAGCAGCAGTTGGGGAAGCTGGGGAGGAGCCGGTCTGGACCTATTGGTCCCTTCACCAACCCAAAGAAATGTCTGAGATAGTACGACTGCTTACAGCTTGAGCCAAGCTGCATCGTACCTACGTTCCTTCAGCGACGAACAAAGTGGTCCTAGGACATTTATACGAACCTCTTGCTTGGCTTATTGAGGGGGAAGGGGAGTAAGCTTTTCTCCTCGAAGGGACTTCGGTGGCTTCAAGTCTCGCCAGACTTGCTATCGAATTACTTAATATCGCGATGAAAATCATCGGAGTGTGTATATGATGAGACGAGCTACGTTTCTTGCACTTCAATTTTTTGGGGAATTGCGTCTGCAAATATCAGGCGTATACGGGCTCTGGCTCGGAAGATGCGATGTACGGATGTACGGAAAGGTGCACAGAGAATGGGTATTGCTTCTCATTAGCTAGCTTATCCTAGCTTTGCTTCAGATACCAAGAGATTTAAGAGACTTGACCAAATCTACGATACTCGTCTCAAAAGTACGCCACTTGATGCCGAGAAGCTTGGTCGTAGCATCGTTGTTAAACCTGAAAGTCTCATCATCAGATGGCAGCCTACCACCCGGTACATCAGGACCAGGGGCTCGATCTGTATACTCGGGGAACTTTTCGCGCACGATGTCCGCCGCCTCGCGATGGCTGAACAGGCCAGCCGTGGTGAAGAGACGCTTCCCTCCCGCCTCGGGCACCTCCAGAGCGCGGACATGCGCCAGAGCCGCGTCACGCACGTCAATGTACAGCGGCACCGGGGCGCATTCAGGTAGACGCTCCTTCCAGCCGCCCTGCAACAGCTTGACGAAGCGCTCGTTCGAGGTGTTGATGCTATCGAGCGTGGCGAGGTGGTGCACGACAGGTCCGACGACGAGAGGGGGGCAGATGGTCACGAGATCAAAGCCGGGCTTCTCGGACGAGACGAAGTCCCAAGCGGCGCGCTCGGCGAGCTTCTTGGAGGCGCGGTAAGCGGTGGCGTTGGACTTGTGGATGTCGTCAATGATGACGGGGTTCCAGCTCTCTTCGGTGAAGGTAGTGTTGGGGTCTGCGAGCTTTTCCTCGTCGAGGATGGAGGCGAAGGAGGACGTGATGACGACGCGCTTCACCGAAGGGTTGGAAGCGTTCAGGGCTCTGAGAATGCCTGTTGTGCCGATCACGGCGGGGTCGACGAGGTCCTTCTTCGGGTCGGCTATGCACTTCTCATCAGCTCATATCCTCTCTTCTTGTCTTCCCCATCTTCAGCTGATGAAGACTCACTGATGTTGAAGTGGAAAGGGCTGGCCGTGTGGAGGACAGCTTCCAAGCCAGGGGTCTTGGCTACCTCATCAAAGGCATGCGGCTGCGCAATATCTGGCACGATGACGACGCTGAGTCGACCGTCCTTGACCTCGCTAGGGTGAGCATCGCGAATCTTGCTAGCCTTTTCCTCGGAGCGGACGGTTGTCACGACAGTGTGATCCTTCTCGAGGAGCTGCTCGAGGACATGGGCTGTTGGAGCATGGTTAGACTGAGCAGTGCGCAGAGCAACTAGACACTTGTGCTTTGACGCAGGGTCTGGAGGTGCGAAGTGAGTTGAAGCAGAATCTTCAACGAGGATACGTACCGGCAATGAAGCCCGAGCCACCTGAAGGGCGTTAGTTACGTGGGTATAACTCGTCTCATGACATGAGAACGAAGGCGGGCAATTTACCTGTAAGAAGAACCTTCATGTTGCTTCGGACTGTATCTCGAAGCGTCTGAAGTAGTATGCGTCGAGGTTAACGGAATGCCGATTGACTGATTTGAAAAGAAGAGAGAGTTGTTGGCATAAACAAAGTCACTTCCGTGTTGAGCTCCAGGTTGGGGGAGTTGTTCATCATCGGCAACCGATGCCCCGCACTCGTCATTCAATATCCCGACTTTGGGGGCGCCTAATTGATCTCGCCATTACCCCTCATTCCCCCACCATCGCCTGCTGTGCTGTGCTGTAGCGTGCTGTATATACTGTGGTACTGTAGCACGGTAACTTACTGTACTATACTTCTAACAGCAAGTACAGCTTCCAGGCTCGGCGGGCAGGGTTAAACCCGCATCAAGGAGTGGGAGGCGGAAGGGGAAAGAAGCCGACAGATGGATATAAGGCAAGGGAGGGAGTGCTTGGGTGTAGTCTAGACGAGAAAGTCTTAACAAAGAAGAATAGAAATACAATTCACGTCTATCCGGAGGGGATAGTTCATTACATACACAGGCACGCGCCAGCCACCATTCCTTCGACGTGATATACCGAGACCTGCCTTCACATCTCGTCTCGCTAACCTGACCATCTCGTAAGCCTGTAGAGCAGAAGCGTAGAGTTTTGCCTTGTTTAACCGTTTCTTGGCCCTCTCGTTAGTCATAGCTTGACTGCCTCCGCCTGACCATTCATCGACAAGACGAAGCTTGCCAAATGCCAACTAACCAAACAGCAAAGCACGCTCAGAGCAGTCTCAGCTCAAATGCAAATCGTCAGTCGCTGATGGAAACCCCGTCAAAGAGCACTGTCTCAAGATCACCTCAACCTCAACCTCTAAAGCGATCAATAAGCATTGCTCGACGGCCTCCTAACTGGTCTTCGTTGATTCAGGCTGCTGCCGGGGGTGCAGGAGTCTCCGGAGGATCAGGGTGCGTAACTCCGCCAAGACCAGGCGGCGTGGGCGCCTCCACAGGGATCGGTAATGCTAGAGGGCCCTTGGGAGCCACGGCACGATTAGGTAGAGACTCGCCCTTGATAACCTTCTCCACCTCGGACTTGTCGAGCGTCTCGTACTTAACGAGCGCCTTTGCTAACAGGTCCAACTCCTTTCGCTTCTCCGTTAATAATGTCCTAACATCCTCGTACGAGTTCCGCAATTGTTTTTGAACTTCCCCCTCGATTAGGGCCTTGGTTGGTGAGCTAAGGTTCTCATAACGTCGACCATACTCGACAGGTCCTAATGCAGAAGACATGCCAAACAGGGTGACCATCATGAAACTCAAGTCCGTCGCTCTCTCCAAATCCTATCAAAAGTCAGCGTCACACAGGCCAGTACAGAAGATGCGGATGGCTTACCGATGATACTCCCGAGGTCACCTTGTCATCACCGTAGCGCATCTCTTCAGCCATCTTGCCTCCGAGAAGTACCCGGATATTTGACATGTACTCGGCAGCGGTGTAGGAATACTTATCCATCTGAGGAAGCTGGGCTGTGTGACCCAGTGAAGGGCCCTTGGGGAGAATCGTAACCTTGTACAGAGTACTTGAGCTTTCCTTGTCGAATAGTTGAACCAGCGCATGGCCTGCCTCGTGGTAGGCTGTCATTTCCTTCTCCTTTTCAGTGACAATCATCGACTTCCTTTCAGAGCCCATGGTAACTCGGTCAAAGGCCCACTCGAGGTCGTTCTTTGACACAGATTTGGCCTTGGCCCTGCTTGCACGGAGAGCCGCTACGTTGAGCATATTCTCTAGCTCGGCACCAGATCGACCAGGGCAGCGGGCAGCAACGGCCTCCAGATCCACATCAGGGGAGACCTTGATCTTCGTTGCGTGGTGCTTGAGAATGGCAATGCGTCCGCGGACATCGGGAAGCTCGACGTTGACGTGGCGGTCAAATCGTCCAGGGCGGGTGAGGGCCTTGTCGAGCATCTTTGGGAGGTTAGTGGCTCCCATGATAATGATCTTGGTATCTTGGTCGAATCCGTCAAGTTCGGTAAGAAGCTGGTTTAGAGTCTGCTTGGCGTGGGCTTGATCCCTAGGGTTACGCTTGCCACCAATAGCATCGAGCTCATCGATGAACACAATTGCGGGTGACTTGGCCTTAGCGGCGTTGAAGAGCTCGCGAACTCGCTTGGCTCCAACGCCAACAAAAATCTCATCAAACTCACTACCGGACATATAGAAGAAAGGAACACCTGCTTCACCAGCAACAGCTCGCGCAAGCAGAGTCTTACCGGTACCGGGAGGGCCAACTAGCAACACACCCTTAGGCAGCTTGGCGCCAAGGTCGGAAAACTTCTCAGGGTTCTTGAGAAACTCAACAACTTCCTGAAGCTCCTCCTTGGCTTCATCGCACCCATGAACATCGCTAAACCGGGTGTTCTGCTTCTCAGCCTTCACCTCGGAATCTTGCTTCGCGCCAGGTCCTCGTCGGAAGGTACTGAGCGTTTCAATCAAGATGGTAACAGCAGCAAAGCAAAGGTAAGTAACCACGATGAAGACAGCCAAGAACTTGAACCAGCGGAAGATGACGGATCGGGTAGACTCTTGAACAATAACATGGATTGGCTCGCCCTTGTTGCCGGTAGGGTTACCAGCAAGACCGGAACCGGCGACGGCAGCGTTTCCAACAGCCTGCTCAAAAGTCGGCCACTGATTTTGTGTATGCTGTCCGTTCAAGGATGAGTTTGCGGCAGGGGTAACACCAGCTCCGAGCATGGCAAGGGCCTTGCGATAAGCATCGTCGGTGGCGGGGTTGGTCGCAAAACGACCAGACTGGTAACGTTCGACAAGAATGGCGGGCATATTGGCTCGAAGTAGCAATTGATAGAAGGCGTTTTGGGTATGCGCATTACCAGGATTTCTGTTGGCACTCTCCTCTAGAGAGGCAAGCTGATTCCGAGTGATTCCATTCGATGTGCCAAATCCTCTGACTTGAGCGCCAAAGGACCCAAAAGCTGAGATACCACGAGAATAGATATGATTACCAGTCGATGATCGCATGAAAGAGCGAAGCAAGAGCGGAGTAGCGGTGTTTGCGGGCTGGTTGAATGGTCTTCGCAGCGTTGGGTTTGCTGCTCGCAAGCCGACGCAGCCGATGGTTGACAAAGACGTCTGAATGTGTGCCGGGACGAGCACATCGGAGCCGTATCGTGGGGCCATCGACTTCAAGTCCGCATTTTGGAGAAAGTCGGGTAGTTGGAACTTGGTCGCCTAGAAACACTGTCAGTCCTGACACTAAGCTAGCATGATGCACGCGACTCACAGCTTGCGGCACTGGCGCCTCCGCCTCGATAGATTCCGATCTCCGTGCCCCATTTGGAAGCCGATTTCGGCTAGCAAAAGGGTTATGAGGAGACCTCAGCGGTGCCATTGCTGTATTCGCGAAGGAGGACCAGATCTCGGTCGTCGCAGCTGCCACGTTCTGCAATTCAGAAGTTAGCACATTCCGCACGCACAGGCCGCCACTTCCGCTAAGCCATACCGGCAGCATGATTGAGTTGTATGCCATGGTGAAGGTACTATGCCTTCGGCTTATCAGATGCCGTGAAGATGGAAGATGGTCGGGAAGCCAGGAAAGAGCGCGGCGTGAGGCCGGCCGATGACGCGGAGCGAGGTAGACCGGCAGCGGCAGTCGCTGGGGGCTGCGCGGCTGTTGTCGGTGAAGTCGGGGACGTCGCGGACCCGAGGTATCGTATAAGGAGCAGTAATGTCAGATAGATCTGTTCGAAAAGACTTTTGTCTACCTGGCTGCTATCATCATGATGAATCGCGCATAGGCATCATCGGCTTCGTCGTTGAGGTTTCTCGTTTGCTTGCCACATTGATCCGCCAGTCGGTCATTGCAAGTCCACTTTACCCGTTCAGGTACGCTGCTGAGTCATCTTTCTCGGAGACCGTGATGTTCCGATGCCGGTTCGGCTCCTGATGAGGTCATAGTCACTAAGCTGTTTTGGTGTCCAGTTTACCATCCCTGGCCTAACAAAGGTTGGCGAAGATACTATTCTAAGTATAGCTACCGAATAGGCACTGGTACATTTGTAACGGTTCTACAACACAACGAAAAAGTTCTTTGACCAAATATGAAAGGTCAGATGTAATTCAGCTTCCTTGTTCAATTCTTATCTTAGTCTAATTATCTTGGTATGGTGTGTCCAAAGCTCATTCCCTTCTGCTAAGTTGCCATGCCTACAGTAGATCAACGCTCCCAATTGATTACATTTGTTTGTCTCAGTGCCTGCAGTCCAGCCATAATTAATAGCCATGTGAAACTTTGCGTTGCTGGGGAATACTGCATTGCACAATACCGTAGAGTTCTATGTGAAAAGAAAATGAAAAGGAAAGGAAACTTGTAAAATCGTTTGCTCTTCGAAACCAGTATGATACAAGTGATGCTATGCTGCGAGCAGATTCAACCTGGAAAGTGATCTCGAACAATGCATGAAACAGATGACATGCTCTCTCTTGCACTCTCCGTCTGGTGAGAGGCAGAATGAAACGCCGAAGACATCGAAAGCCGTTAGGTGGTATCTTTTCTAGTCGGAATTAGTTCGTGTAGGCCTCAACGCCCCTTACCAGCGGCCGGCGCCTGTTGGCTGTTGTCAGGTGCTGTGAATCCCAAAAGGTATATGCTGAGCCGCATATGAGACAGTTATAAGAAAAATAAGTAACGAAGGTTCAATCGAGCAGCCAGGCCCGAGAGATTATGATTATACAGTAGGAGATAGGAAGACGGTCCACGGCACACCATTGATCCAGTGGCCATTCGATACCCTCAAGTTATAGAGATTGGAGTCTCGAGCTGGGAAGCTGCATCGCAGGGTCGTCAAACTCGATTTTGGAGTCGTAGATATCGCATACCCTATCCCCATAAGGGGGCACGTGGCCTATAGTGTATATATCCATGGTAGGTTGGTACTGATACCACTGATCCTGGGGAGGTTGAGGTGACTGTTGAAAGTGCTGCGAAGCTGGTGCATGAACGAGTGGTGCTTGTGAGCTCAACGTTGGCGGCGGCTGATCCATTACGTGCTGGAAAGGATGGGAATAATGGGTCATATTTTGGTGAGAGTGTACGGGAGAGGTGTTTTGCAAAGCGTAGGACCCTTGACTTTGTTGATGAGCATAGTAATGTTCCTGCGTGGGAGGACTTTGGCAGGATGCAGCAGAGAAACTGCTTGGGCTGTTCTGTATGGATGTCGGCATTGCCGCAGTAGCATAAGACATTTCCATCGCAACAGATCGTTCCATCTGTTGGTGAGCGAGTGGGAAAGTAGACGGTACATGCGTTGTAGTCAAAGTCGCGATGCGCGGGTTGTTCTGGTCCGTTGCATAGTATACTTGTCGTGGCATGCTCGAGCCTCGCTGAATCAAGTGGATATCAGGATGCTGGTCTTGCATAGACTGGTCGTGAAAATGAGGGGGCGCGTTGGATGGAATACTGTGTCGTTCGCCAAACTGTTCATGAACACTATAGTTATGCATTTGTCGCCTAAGCTCATCTAGTGAACTGGCCCGCTGCATTGACTCGTCTGAAAGGGACGGGTTTTGTAGTTCGGGAGTGTGCCACGTCGCTGTGGACTGTTCTGGTGACTCTTCACTATCGAAGTCCGAGGTGCAATCATCCGACAAATCGTTCGGGTTCAGGCCTTGCTGGTGTGATCCGCGTTGGTGCTTTACCATCGTAGTCTTTCTGCAGAAACTATAGTACTCGTCAGCTTGGTCACTTGGACGAAGGCTGCACAACAGGCTGACCTCTTCAAGCATCCATCGTGGTCACATTTGTAGGGTCGCTTGCCCGTGTGAATACGACGATGACGAGCGAGACTAGAGGACTTGTCTCGAAGTTAGCACCTGGTCCATCCTAAGCAAAGGTTCATACATACATCGGAGAATCTTTTACCACAACCAATATGCTGGCACTGGTGCGGTTTTTCGCCTGTATGCGTCCGAATGTGGACAGTCAAAGCACTTCGTTGAATGAAACTCTTTCCACAGCCCGGTGTAGAGCAGGCATAGGGCCGCTCGTTGGTATGGATTCTAAAGTGTCTTTGGAGATCAGACTTGCGGTTGAAGCTCTTTCCAGGGGTTAGTATAACTGTAAGGTGTGAACTGAAAGTGAAGTGCTTACCTTGTTGCACGATTCCCACTCGCACTGAAACGGCCGGGCGGTAGGCTCGTTTTCAACAAGTTCCAGGAGTTCCATGGCGTCGATGTCTTCCGTGTTTCCTGCTCAAAGCAAATAGCGAGATGCAGAAATTTTGGTGAGAATGGCGCGGTTCAACTAGAGCATGCTCGCGTCCCGAAGGCAGAGCGGGAAACTGATTCTGTGATCCTTTGATCTGTACTTTTGGTCGCGGTTTATGTGCAGGCCTGAGTAACTTCGTATCCAAGTTGAGGAAGATCGCTGAGAGCAGTGCAGCTGATGCAAGGAGGATGGGGACGTTTATGGTTCAGCCGGCTCTGGAGGCTATGAGCTCCTAATAATAAGCTGCGGAACGGAGAGTTCGAGGACAGGCTTCCTTTGTTGTGGTAAAATTAAACAGTAAAATTATCTCCAACTTGAAGCCCAACCTCGGCCAGCCGGTAGGTAGTTTCGAGTAGACGGCGGTAACTCAAAGATGCAACGAAGGAGGGTATAACAATAAGACTTGCACGTCGGCAGGAGTAAATAGCCAAAAATCGACGAGACTATGGATCAGAGTTAGGTGCCGGAATATGGTGATATGAAGATCGGCGGTAGAGCGAATCTGCTCAGCAACGGCAATTGAAAGCAAGAGAGTCGAGCGTAGAGATTGATTTGCAGGGTGTATGAGGTAGATCAGGTTCAGGCTCCTGTCACGGAAGATGGTACTAAGTAAACAGTAGGAAGTGGTAGGTAAGCAGGTAAGGTTTTTGTCGAGCCGGCGGATGGCCCAAGGAAGGTATAGTGAATGATCGACAACAGAAGTTCGCGAGACTCGGGGTATATAAAGGGAGTTTGCAAGTGGCCGAGGACAGAAAATTGATAAAGCTACTCCAGTAGAACACAGAGTAGGGTGCGTCACGTAAAGGAAACACCCCCAACAGGGTCTCCTGGGTCCCTGTTGATGGCCCAATACGGCCTGGGATGAGCCCTGGATGGCCTAGCATCACGGGCATCGGTGGGGCGCCATCGGCAACGGGAGTCGAGAAGTGGCAGATGAGAGCCACTTGTATCACGATTGTGTGGGCAGGTCATCTGTAGTTGCTGAAGCGGCCGAGATGGTAGTGGAAGGAAATGGCGAGCTTTGTGGGTGATGCCTGATGAGGCATCCTACCTGGCGCGTCAACAGGTTCAACACCCACCGTACTTTGTGGTTCCTAACTATTCCAGTTCTGCTCTAGGACCACTTCTCAACTTTAATTGTTCAGACGCAGATCCAACACCTCACACATATCTTCACCCATCCCCTCTCTCTCAGTCATGCAGTAAGCGGTGGGGGGGATACTCCAAATACACACACATGGTTAGGCGTCTTCGCGGTTCGTTCCAGGAACGCCAACGTTGAGAGGGCGTGTGCGTTCGCGGTTCGGCAACCCAGACCCGTAGCCTCAAACCTGGCACCGTTCTGGTCAAGGACAACAACAGAAAGAGCGTCGAGCATTGCGCACGACTCACGAAGGGAGAAAACGACACAGATGTGCTTGTTAATGGGAAGGGAACTGCACCGTGCGGTCGACGGAAGAGCGAGTGGCACGGTACTGCGCCGGGGTCGAGTCAAGGGAAGTGGGAAACCACGTCGCCAAGACCCAGCATGGTTGTCACCCAAGAGGCTTGCAGCTTATGCATCGATCCTGGTAGCTGCTGATTACTACGACAGGGTTTCTCACGCACGGAGCTGAAGGCGGCGCAGGGATAACGTACCGTTCACCGGACGGTGAGGGCGCAAAAGACGCCAGATGATGCCAAAGGATACCAAAAGACACGAACCCAAGGACGCCAAGTGGGCTTTCCAAGTGCCTAGTGGCGCGGGACATTCTACCTCACCGTCCCAAGCGCCGCAGCGGCGATGCCACCGGCCATCATGTCGACTTGATGCTAATTTGGAGACTGCCATTTCTACCGGGAGGATGCCAGTTGTCGATGCGAACTAGCCGATGGGAAGTGGTCAAGATTCAGTCTGAGGTTATCGTCCTTTCTCGGTAGCCATCCGACGTCATCTATGCACAGCGGGCCCTACCGAAACGAGCTGCTGTTGCGGAGCTTTTCCGTCGGCCTAAACGCTTCATCCACAGCACCCCGATTCTCTCTTCTCGTCTCCACTCCTCTCCTCTCTTGACTTGGTCAGACAGCTCTTGAGCGGAAGAGACTGGCGGGGTGGATCAACAGAAGGAGCTCTCCAGACCACCGTCAAGGAGATGATCCAGCCATCGCGAGGCTCTTAGTCTGTCCCACTCAGCTGCTTCGCTTGGTGGTGGCCGATAAGGCGTTGAGCATGGCTGTCTGATCTCCCTTGCTGGGTGGGGAAGTTGCTGGGCAGGCAACCCCCAGGTAGCAAGTCAAGGGATCACCACAGCTGATCAATGAATGGTGTATTGTAAATTAACGTAAATCCGACTAAGGTAGGAGGTAGTAAGCAGGCACATGTACGTCGCAGTACTCCGTACACAAAGCCGGGTCCAGAACAGAAAACTATCCGTTGCTCTGCCAAGCCATTTGCTACTCTCCCCGGACTAACATAAGCCACTACGCCTCGGCCGTTGTCGCATTGTAGTTTCTGATCTCGACTTGTTATCTAGGTAGTCTGCGGATTAGTTGTTCCTGCCCTACCTACCACATTTATCTCTGTAATAACAGAGTCGATTGATTACCTCATGATCCTTTAGCAGTCAAGACAGCAAGAGGACTGGGCGTATGGTATCGGAAGAAGCTCCCCGGGCCTCAATCGGCCCATTACTCATGATGAGAAACTAACATAGACTGTTTCAAGTCCGAAGCCACTCTCAGTGGCTTTCAACATGATGATTACTTGAAACACTTTGGATATGGAGAGTTTCAACGTCTCTTGATCTTAGGACTGACTCAACAAGGAAACCGTACTTCACCCCTATGTGCATATTGCTGAAACCGAGGCCTCGAACACACGGAGCCGGCGTTGGTGGAACAGCCATAGAGCGCATAAGTGTCTTCCGGTAGTTGAAGCTTGGCTTTACCAAAATTGAATGGCCTCTTCCCCCTAAGGGTATGATTCGTCCGAGTAGCGCAAGCCCTTGGCTGCTGTGGACAGAATTGTTACGTTGGTAACTTAACTTATCAAACGCGCCAGGCCTTTCTGGGGTAGTGCCGTTTATCTGTCTTGGTCTAGAGTAGCTAGCGGGGTTATTTTGTTAAGCCCGACCCGACAGATATCGGCATAGCCATTATCCAGCTTCCAACTGCCTGCCATCAGCACTCCGTGTAGTCTGCAGAGAAGCTCTGTTCACGAATATTTCCATTTTCGGCATGAATGACGGGTACGCAGTGCCAACTTTACATGAGTTGTGCCATGCTCTAGTCGGTCGAAGCCACCAGCAAGCCCAGATTATACCACTGTCGGCCGACATACGTACAGTACTCCGTACATGTACAAGCACAGGGCAGATCTTTACCCCACAGTTTCCGGCTGGTGCCAGAGCTGCGATGTAACCTCACATCGTCAGTCCTACGTTCCCGGCACCCTATCCATGCTCGAAGCCCAGCTGGCCAGGGTAGATCCAGATCTTGGAGGACCCATCACCCTTGCAGCAAATCTTGTCGCCGCAAATCGCAGTGGCGCCGCAACCCGCACCTTAAGATCATCTCCTAAGCTATGCGTCGCATCCCCTACTCCCAGACTAGGTGTGTGTGTGTGTGTGTGTGTGTGTGTGTGTGTGTGTGTGTGTGTGCCTTGTTGGTCTGCTTGGTGATAGACCGATGGTTCTACATTTTACTCCAGCCATCGTGTAGGATTATCTAACGTAGTCGAGCTCACAACTTGAGAGGTATGGTACATCTGTCACAAAAAAATGAGAGAGAAAAATGAAAAATGAAAAATGAAAACAGAAAAGAGAAAAGAGAAAAAAGAGGAGGACGTCGAGAGTAGGTGGGTCGTTTTCCGTCGTTCCCCTCATCCTCCCATCTCGAAGTCTCCAAAGTCGCATCTTCCGTACATGTCCACCATGGTAATATCAACTTTGCTTTGTCATGCACAGCAGCCAAGCCTAGAACCTTGTTGTCTTCCTCCTCTGTTTAAAGTTTAAGCCAACCTCATCTCCACGTCGAGTTCAATGCAAGGTAGGAAAACGCACGAGACACCCAAAAGCTCCCGAGCTTATAATCAAGGAGCAATCTATTGATTTGTTTCAAGGACTCTTTTGCCTAACCTACATCTCTACGATAGGGCGTAGGGTAGAGGGTGCAACGACGGCGGTAGGCGTGGCGTGGCGTTATGGGTAGTTCTTCCTTCACCTCCAAGGTATGGCTGCTGACCCCAGGTGCCTGCTAGTAGCTGGACAGGCTGCATCAGCCCAGTTCCCTTGATAATCATGCAGATCAATGCGGGTCAACTTAAATTAGGCTGCCTCGACCTGCTATCAAGCCGTCCTGGTTTACTGGGAGTCAAATCTCTACGTAGAGGGCGAGCGAGGGAAATGGGTTAGGTGCTGTGCCTACAGTGCTAACGTACAGTAGTGTAGCAGGTTGACGTCCGCCCTCTTCGGGAAGCGGTGAATTGTCCGGCTGGCTGCATCCGACGAAGATGTCTATCTACGTACCAAGTTCGAGACAGGGGTTGCGCTACGTAGATCGAAGGAGGAGCTGTGCATCGGACTTTTCGGATCTTAGCTCATGGGAGGCTCAATTTTGTTTCGCAAACTAAGGCATCTAGTTTCGCCGTTTTGGACCCCGGAATTGCCTGGCAGATTAAATCGTTAGTACGTCCGTATGATCGGAATTACTGGCTGGGGCTCACTCCTCTCTACCTCCGAGCGTAGATGGCGGTGGCCTTGGGACAGAGCAGTCCCGGCGCAGGATCAAGGCTACGATGGATGGTGGCCATTCGCGGTGATGGTGAGGCTCTTGAACCTGCACCCAGGGACTGACTGACACGACGAAAGTGAGATATGTGAAACCGCCGTTGCATCTGGTAAACCTAAAGTGGTCGCATAAGGTCACAGGTTCCAGCACAGATTCGGAGGCGCAGAGATTCGACCTTTCTAGGCCCGACCAAAGGCCGTTTGAAGTTCGAGTATTAGTATATAGACATGGAATCGTTTCCATGGGAATTGGCAAAACCTGACCTTCATACGTGTACTCATTTTACTGCCATCATGCACTAACTTCATGAGTCGGTAGCAGTAAAGAAGAGGTTTGAAAAGGTACGTATTCCGCGGGTAAGCCGCTGGCTGGTTGATCCTTCCTGCGTGGCAGGAGCACTCCTCGCCTCGGAACAAAGTCCTCCAGCTGGTGGTGCGAGAAACAGAATCCTTACAAGGGGACGATCAAAGCCAACCGACAACACCAGCTATGCTACCTACCTAGACAACCCTACCCTACCACATCCAGGGGTCTGGATTACGGAGCACAGCAGTTCTGACGCTGTGATCTAGCTTCGAAGTGAACCCACTCGGATCTACTAACCAGTCACATCTTCACTTCTACTCTCCGAGACTTGAGAGCCCTACCGACGACCAGAAAACCAGCTCACTATTAACGGAACTTAGTCCAGCTCTAGCAGTTGCTACCACGTGTCGTAGCGACTAGACCAAGAAAAGAAAGATGCCATACACGACTCAATGCAGCTAGCGATTCGAGGTACAGTGCAGCACACAACCTGGCCCCTTGCTAGTCTACTGTAGCTGCACTGCCGCGAACCGTCGCTAGCGCTACTGGTTCGCGGCGTTATGTACAGCGAGGTGGTAAAGTTGTTTCCGCGCTTGCCAGAACGATCGTCCCGAAGAAACTTTAAGTCGGGGCCTGGCAGCGGAAGCTTCCGGGTGTGAGCCCGGCCACCACTCTGCCTTCTTTCCCTGTGATGCTCTGCTGTAAAGCCAGCGGTTACTCACCATCAGGTGGTGGTGTGTTGCTAGGCCCACATCGATAGCGCGCCCTAGACAGATTCTCTCCGAGGAGAGGGATCAACGCAGGGGACGGATCATGTCTTCGCAGACGTGGCTGGGTTTCTGTCTCCCCATTATATCATCTCAGCATCAGACCCGCAAGGTCGACGAGCACCTCGAGCCCAGACACCGAAAACCAGCATGTGATGGCCAATTCGGACAGGCAGATAGTCTAGATGATGCTGGCCGACACGGTTCAGTGGTTCTCCCACTTCGGGCTACAGGCGGGCGACTAGCGAAAGGGGTTTGGCGTCAGCAAGAACGTTCTCGAACGTTGCTTGACGATACTCCAAGGCTACCTAGGTGAGGTCAAGTTCCTACTGGGAATACAGATCGTCATCACTTGTTACTCTGAGACTCCAATGGAAAGTATTGAGTCCAAAACTGATGACGCCATCTCAAACTCATGGGCCAGGAGCGTGAAACATATCTGGCACCAGAACAGTACAGCGTGGGGAAACTGCCGACGACTTGGCTGCCAAATAAGTGATGACTTATGGAAGATCGTCCCCGGACCCTGGACCCAATGTTAAAAAAACGGCACTCCTTTTGCATAACTCTGTAATTTCCGAGCGCCACAGTAGAGTGGATTTTGCAGATCGTACTGTACGTACTGTATAGCTGGCAGATCTTCCTTCTGCGTACTGTACGTGTGAGATGCTAATAATGGTTCTTAGGGTGTTACAAGATGATTCCGTGGTGAAACTCATCAGCGCTCCTGGTTGCGTGACACATAAGTGGCCCCGGTGGAGAAAAGAAGACAGGAAGGAAAGGGAAGGACGCTAAAAAGGTGAGCCAAACAAGTTTATTGTTGATTACTGATTGTTGGTTACAGAAACTTCGCTTACTTTTCTTATTTGGCTTGACAAGGCTGGCGAGTCATTGACTCCGCCAACCCACATTGAATAAGACAGGATGCCGCTGGGAAAGGGACTGGCTATCTCCGAGAGCACGTCATTTAGTGATGCGTTGATCAGCGGAAATGCAACACCGGGTGGAAAGAAAGGGTTCAATCAAAGAGCATGTCCAGTTCTCTACTGCGTCTTGACCAAGATTCGTCCAGCCCCGTCCAGTCAGCTGAGATAACTTACAGAGGATCTACGTATACCGGCGCGGTTCCAAGTGGTGGATTCGGTCCACTCTACCGGGGTCTACGGAAGGTGGGGGCCAGCCATTCCGTCGGATCCTGAGCAACGTAAGGTATACGCGTATTCCGTCCGTTCTATCTGGATTTGTGCGCCTCGCGAAGACTACGAGGACGACTTGCATGAGCGCCTTATATACGGTCCTCCAGGCACCATTTCCATGAGCCTTGAGCTTCGACCTTTTCCGTCCCTCAACGTCAAGCTTGCACGAGCGATTCAGTCGCCATTTCGAGTGTCCACGTGGTAGACCACGCTGTCTACAAGGCCTTGGCTAGCTTGTCGAGCCGTCTTGATGCTAACGTGCAGCATTGTCCGACAAGCGTTGGGTCGATACGAGAAGAGAGAAAATCCCCGAAATCCACCCAGCGTCAATGCCAGAATGGAATCTGGATTTTAAATCTGCCCGGATATTACATGACTCGTTAGTATATGCGTAGTAAGCTTTCATCTATGGCGGGCAGATTGTTCCTGTGGCGATCAGACTGGTACAGAGCCTACGTTGATCCCCCCGTTGTTCAGAACTACCGGCCAGAAGAACGATATACCGGAACGACAACCAGCGCGCTACCGAGGGGGATAACGTCCGGAGTACAACGTGGTATCTGTGCAGCTCGCGCAATCTCTAGACAGTCGGGCAGTTGATCAAGGCGCGGTCCGCCCCACGCGGTCCGTCAGTCTGTCAACCAGCCTCTCTGCCGGTTGGGACCTCTTGCAACCGGCCACTAGGAGTACCAAGACACCAAGGGAAGCAACGTTGGCCGGCGTCTTGCACCAAGTGGTTCAAGGCTGGCCAGTGCCCGCTAAGAACTGCCTTGACGCCGTTCTGCCCCAACGATGCCAGAGGCCGGTGCATCTGCCGCACGAGCTGACGGACCCCTGATCAGCTTACCAATACTAGCGACAGGGTTTATCGTTTCCGCAACGTGGTCTAGTCTTCCATGCGGAGAAGACTCAGCTTCTCGAATGCAACAACCTATCGCGTGAGGGCTTGCAGATTGCTGAGCTGAAAAGACTGCGTCGTTGAGAAGCCCCTGATGGTTGGAACTACTCGTTTGAGAGACTTGGCCTGTCGATCGAAAGACGCAACTCCACTCGGATAGATAGCCATGAAGACAGTTGGGGAAATGGCCGCCTCGATACGCACATCATCCGCTGGTGATGGGATATGATCCGAGAGAATCCGGTTAGTCTGAAGCTGATTGCTCTAATCATCATCTCAGGTCGGCAAAGAACCAAGATGAACCACGAAAGAAGCAAAAGGTGCCAAGACTCGGACGGGACGAGGCGAGCAGTTTCGCCAGAAGTGTGCAGATTCACTCAACAGTTTCGTTTTCCCGCTTACAGTCCTGCACAGCAGGTGATAGCCAACACGTACAGATGTTGACCGGGCTCATGAGAAGAGCCAGTCCCGCCTCGGTCAGAGAGCCTCAAAACTCCACTCCCTGCAACTTCGAGCCGTGACATGCTCCGAGACAAGAACTCGTCATAGGATCAAACTAGACATCGTTCGATGTGCACCGCAAGCTACAACGTCAGAAGTCATGTTCTTTAGCTGTGTCCTTCCCACGCTACAAGGTCGCCCAACTGCTCATCATAGAAAATGGCATGTTAGCGGGACGGTGTACAAGACAGGATTTGCTTTTCTTCTTCTTTTTCTGGTCAGCCCCTTTCAGTATCCACGGCGTTGGCAGACCTTCTGGCTACTCCCCTCGAAAAGGTGACAACTGACAGAAACATACTCCTCCCGCAGCTCTCTCTCGCGGTAGATGACCTTCGAGGCATCCCCACTTCTCACCAAGGCTCATCCGCGTGGGTACTATGGAATTATGGAATCATCCCGCAGTTCTTCTTACGTAGCATCTTCGAGATCGGTAGTAGGGATTCCGCACCAGAAGATGGCAGGCAGGTTCCTCCCACATGCGATTCAGAACCGCCACCCTCCTACATGATGCAGGTTTTGACAAATTGCGTATAACTCATGACTGAGGGCGCTTGCTAGCGCACTCAGCCTTCACTCAAAACTGAGAGTAACATTAGCAGCTCGAACTTGGCGCTTCTTGGAAGAGAAGATACGACACTAGCCTAGACTAGTCCTCTTTCTTTGGAGGATCATCACTCTTCTCGTTTCCTAACCACGCCTCCCACTTCGGTCTATCTCACAATCCCGGATTACCTCACGGGATGAGTCCTGGTGCTGATCGTCACTCTCTGCAGTGTGACGAGCCACATTTACCACTAACGTTAGTCTATCACCCAGGAGCTCCTCTCGCCCCNNCCCCCCCCCCCCCCCCCCTTATTACGGCTCTCACTGAGCAGTGCTGGCAAAAGGCTCTTCTACATTACCATCTCGGCGGGCATGTCCGTCCTCTCTCCCAACCCCTGTCGCAGAATGACATTAATCGATTCTAAAGTCTTCGAAGTTCAACGCCAAAGCCCGCCACCATCAGAGGTAGCTTGACGACGACGACGAACTCTGCATGGACTTTTGAACATCAACCAAAGCGATTGCTCTCTGCCTATTTCCGTCCTCATTCCCATCCATTGCTTGATTGTAGGGGGAGGGAGACTACCTACCCACCAAACCTCTGACTTGCGGTGAACCTTGAGGCCTGCCCGAAGAGCCCGCGAACAATATAACCACGGCGGATCTACCTGCGTCGTCGCTGGTTCATTTCGGATCTCTCTCCACGGTAACGTTGCTGGCTTACCGATGCTGCCCTGTTGCAGGAGGCTCATTAATCAGAATGACTACTCGAGTGACCACTCGAGCCCGGCGTGCAAGATTGCGATATCTCACTTCCTGGCCCAGCCGTTGAACGTTGCCGCCACCTTTTCGCCGTTGCAGCGCAGCTCTACTGCCTTGGGGCTTCCCGCTGAAACACACAAGCAAGCTGTTCACGGATTTCGGCTGATGTCGCACAGCAAGGAACTTGCTTTTTCTTTTCTTCTTCTTCTATGAGGAAATCCACCAGGTGACCCTTTTCCCTTCCGAAACCCTTGCAAGTGTAAATGCTTGTTGCTTTTTCCTCGTCTCAAGTCATCAATACAACCTTGACCAGTCCTCGACCTCATAACACAGTCCGAAAGTAGAGTATGCTGTGCGGGTCTTGCTCCGAGTTCGTTCGTTCGTGCGTCCGTCTCTTCTCATAACGTTATGTGAAAGGTTGAGCTGCAGGCTCCCGTGGTGGGGACTTGTAAGCAGTAAATCAAGGTAGGTATGTATGTATGTGTGACGGGCATGGAGATTTACTTACAGGGGTAGCCCGTCCTCTCCCACTCTCACCACTTCCTGGCGACTGCGTTTTAACGCTCTTCAAACTTACAAGGCGCGGTATCGTATAATTCAGCTCAGGTTATATATGTCTGCATGCATGTGAGCGTCGCGGCTTGCCCCCCTCATTGACATATTAAGATCTTGTAGGTTAGCTCGTTCAACGACACCGCATCCTCCTACAACATAGACGGGTCTCATACTGTGAACCCAGAAAGGCTCCGATTTAAACGAACATGGCATACACGTACGGTACGATTCAGACATTCAAAAGTACAGGGCAGCTCTGCAGATGCAGACCGCAGACCGATACGGGGATAGGAAGAAGAAAGAAGAAAAAAGAAAGGATGTTCTAGACAACGACCGAAAGAAGAAAAGAAAAGAAAAAGTCGTGCTGGGCAAATTCGCCTCCGGACCTTGGCACCAATCACTCGCTGCTTTCCTCGCTTCTGCAGCTGAAAAAGGTTTGAGTCTACGACAGGGGATGCCTGCTTGAAGGGTGTAGCAGACTGATGAAGCGACCATCCGAAGGTGGGGATCGTGTAGAGAAGATCCAGATTTAGCCCACGTTGGATGCTTAGTTTATACAGGTACGTAGGTAATGTAGAACATGAGATTGCCATGATGCAATCCGTCGTTCATGGTGTCTTGTATAAGTAGAGTAGAATGCAGGCTCCCTTTCTTCTGGGTTTGGGCATGAAGTTGGTATGGCCACCTGCTCTACCGTGCATCATATGACACGTACTGCCAGATCCTGTCGTAGACATATCCAAATAAACGTAATGCTGTGCCACGATACTATCCAGGTCCATGTAGCCTACATGTGGCAGGAGGAACAAGATCAAGCATTGTAGCGTTCGCAATGCGGTCTGGCTTTGGGGAAGGGCTGCGCACGCTGGGCTTCTTGCATCTGAATTGAAACACCAAAAAGATTGAAGGATAACGTGAACGCCACGAGCGGGGGGTTTCATCACCGCACAGGTGTGGTATGTTTGCTCACGAATTGAAACATCTAAAACCACCAGCATATCCTTATCTTGTCGATGCATGATGCAGGGTCAACAGTTGATCGAACTGAGCCTTCACATCCGCGCATGTACCGTATCAAGCTCAGTTGTATCTATGTCATTCGCAAGTTATCATATCACCTCTAAGCATCAATCTCGATAATGACCTCGTCGCCGTGGGTCGCCGTTCCATTGCCGTTGAGCGTCGATTCGGCCAGCTCGATCGTGCCATTCGTTTGCTCTTCAGACTCGCCGCTTGTCAATCCCTTTCTAATGGCCAAGACGCTGTCCACAATGACGGCATCGATGCCCTGCTTAACTTGCCGCTGTGAAAACCGGTCAGTAAATCGAAATGTGCCAAGAGCGATCATTCCACCGATAGCTCAGAACTCACCTGCACCATGATGGGGTCGTTGTTAAGCGTGCCGTAGCTGACACAGACCAATCCGTTTTCCTTCACAACCCTGACTAGGCGAGGGCTGTTAATTAACGGCTCTGCAGCCGAGACAATGCCAAGCAAATTCCATCGGCTCGCGAAGCGGACGGCCTCTTGAAGCGATGAAGCCCTGATGTCGCAAACGTCTGAGCAGCCAGAATCGCTGAGGAAGAGGATGGGAATAGATGGCTGCTTGAAGCTCAGGCAAAGACAAATGTCGGGGTTGAAAGAGCTCAGGATCATGTGTCGTTCTCCGGCCAGATCGTAGACCTTGGAGAGCACCGTATCGCAGAAAGAGTTGAGCTCGACAGCATACGTGTCCATCTCATGCTCCTCACTCTCGTGAAGCATAGGGTATTTCATCTCAATATTGAAGCCGATATGTTCTGGGAGTTGACGGAAAAGATCCTCCAGCGTCGCGAACGGTGCTTGGATAAAGTTTCCTCGCGAATTTCCCTTGTAACCCTTGGCCTTGAAATCCAACGTGTGCTTCATGCGTTCATTCAGGTTGTCACCAAGTCCGCTTCCTGCGAATCCCATAGATTGCGAACGCTTTGGCGTGAAGCTATTGCTCCGATTCCGCTTTGCTGATTCTCCTAGAATGTCGGGTTTGCCCATGTTGATTTGATTGTGACCACGCCGAGAATCAGGGTTGATGTGAAGGAACTGCTCCAGGGTCAAAGTATGTACCGGGGCATCAATACCAGTCTCGCTGACGAGGAAATCGTGGTAGATGACAGGAACATGGTCCTTGGTCAGCTGGACGTCGAACTCGACGTACTGCGCTCCCAAATTCGCTGCTGCGATGAAGGAAGGCAGGGTGTTCTCGCCAAGCTGGAGCGACCTGTTTGAGGTCATGTTCTTGCCGAGACCTCGGTGGCCAATGACCATCGTCGAGTCCATCTTCTTCCAATACGTCTTGGTTGAGGTAATGCCCATGTTAGGATGGTGAAATGGGGTGATGACTAGGAAGTTGAAGTTGACGGTACCAATAACGTCGAGATTGCTGGACATGACAGGTACACAAACGTCACCTTGTAGGTTCATGCGTCGGGAACCTACGGTCGGCTTCACGGAAGATAGGAGCGCGACACCGCGACCGATCTTGTTCTTCTCACTTCCAGAGTAAGTCGGGATGATGTCAAACATGACCTTTACCTTCGAAGCGTCCTTTGTCTTGAACACTACAGGTTCTGTGCTGACGTTCTCATGAACAGGAAGATCGATGACAGTGGGCTCGCCTTGAGCGCCAGAAGCTGTGACTACAATCGAAAGTGCCGTGTCGACCTGGGTGTTGTGGGCTTCTGTGAGGGGCACGCGATCCAAGTGAACAGGCTCGATGCTCTTTCGCATATCCATGGAACCAAGGCTGACTAGTACGAGACTCTCGTCTGTCAGATACCTGTGACCAAAGCTCTTAACCGGCTCAGACAATCGCGGCGGGCCGTTGGCACCAGCAGAGCGGCGCTCGTCGATCGATGACAGCTCCGCGGAGATAGCTGGCAGCGGAGTCTCGGCGGGCTTAGTGACAGGGTCTCCATCTTCAGTTTGAATGTTGAGAAGTCGAGCGATCTCCATGTGCCCTCTGAGAGCCGCGTGCTCCCTGGCTGTCCATCCCGAAGAATCTTGTCGCTTAACATCGGCTCCAGCATCGACAAGAAGCTGAGCCACGGAAAGCTTACCATCAACAGCGGCGACGTGTAGAGGAGTCCAGGCGTATGTGCTCTCGGCAGCCTCGAGATCAACTTTCTGGGTTGCTGATCCCTTCAGAAGTACACGGGCACAGTTGTCATGTCCGAATCTAGCAGCAACATGAAGAGCAGTCTCATTCGTCTTGTCCTTCCAATTGAGATCCACACCGGCATCGACAAGCATCTGTGCAATGGTGCTATAGTTGTACTTGGTCGCCAAAGTAAGGACTGCTCCAGATTTGGGCACGCTCTTTCGAAGATCGGCTTTAGCCTCGCTGCTCCCTTGCCAGTTCTCGCCCTGCAAAAGAGCCTGGGTCGTGAGAGGGTGACCACCAATGACGGCAAGATGCAGAGGGGCAAAACCATCGTGATCTTGCCATTCGGGGCTATCGATGCCATCCTTGACATGGAAAAACCCCCACTCCTGCATCCTGGACATGATGATCTGGCAGACGACTACAAATCCAAATTGCGCCGCATAGTGAATAGGTAAGCGCCCGAAAGAGTCCTTACTTCGTAGAGCAAATCGCTGCTCGTCATTGAGGTGGTCCAAAAGGTACATGAAAAGCTGGACAACGTCGTCGTCCTTGCCCAAGAGCTGGCCTTCTTGAGTGTTGATGGCCTTGGGGGAGCCAGATGTAGGAGCGTTTGAGTGAACATGTTTGTTGCTGAATTGAGCTCCAGCAGGAACTGGGAACTTCTTGTTCTCTTGGTCTTCGGGCGAAGACTTGGTACGGCCGATATGGATGACTAACCGGTGGATGCAGTTGCGACCATTGATATCGTCTGGCTCGTCAAGCGTCTTGATAAGGCCGAGCAGGAAGGCGATGCTTCCCCTTGAGCGAGAAGAGATTGAGCGTTGTAGCAGATTCAGAAGAACGATCTGAGAGCCTTCGTCTACGCCCACTCTGTTCACTTCAAGTCCGGACTTGAGCGATGGCACGTCGTCGTTGCGCACCGACTGATCGAGCAGTTCAAGCTGTGCCTGGGGCAAGTTCAGCATCGCCTTGTTCGAAGCACGTCCCATGGATCGTGTGGAGTGATCGGACTTGTTATCGTCAAACGTTTGCGAGTCGCCCAGAACGGACAACCACTTGTTGATCTCAGTGAGCAACCTGGCTGTGTTCAACTCCTTGGCAAAAGGCTTCGGGTCAACCTTGGTAGAGATGTATCGGTGCTGCGTCAGAATGCCGGGGACTTTCTTGTCAAGCTTTTTCGTGATCTTGACAAAACCTCTCCGGTTGATTTCACCAAACCATTGCAAGTTACGTAGCTGACTCCTCAGCTCGAGCAGAGCGCCCATAACCTCTTCGACTTCATCGTCGTCGAGAGTGGTGGCGACGTCGGGGGTATAGCCATAGCGATTATAAAGCAGGTTCAGCCGGCGGCAAGCGTCTGCGAGTTTCTTGTTGTAGAAAGAGTCGACATCTTCGAGGTTTCGATCCAGCGCGAAGAAGAATTCTGCGTGGAAAGTTAGGGGATAGGCTCTTGGCCCGACGAGAGTCGACACGGCCGCCCACCTGCAGGATCCACTGTTTCTCCAATCCTAGCCTTTTCAGCCGCAGCCTTGATAATTTTCTTCAGGCCCTTGTAGTTGATGTACGAGGCAGCCCACTCGGGGACCTGGTTTCGAGGCAAGCTGTAAGACAGCGTCAATGAACATGTCTGCGTCGCGGGGTAGATCTGTATGTCGGGGTTTAACTTACTTTCTACCAAACTTCATAATGCTCTCGACAACGTATGCTCGGTCGTGACTGGACGATTTGGAATGTGCACGATAGTTCGAGCGTGGGATTCGATGGAGCAGAAAGGTTGGAGATCCAGACCTGCCACGAGCTTTGCGCCCACACGATGACCAGAGAGGTGACGAAGACCGGGGAGTTCAGCAAGGAGGCTACTACAGGCGCAGAACCTCCGATCGCTTAGCTCTGGCAGCAGAGATTGAACGAGATGAGAGAGAATCCGACCAGCGAGTCCCGTTCGTTCTAAGAGATTTGCGAGATGATGTAGTGTAGTCGGTTCTTGAAAAGTGCGGTAGGCGAAGAGAGGGAGAGAGGGAGAGATAAAGAAATCGGGAGAAGTGGCGGTCGATGGACAAAGCTTCAGCCGAGCTCACGAGGTGGACTCGCGACAAGAGAAATACGGGTTAGAGCTAAGGACTGGAGCCATCAGATCAACAGGGGAAACGACAGTGCAGTGCTGTACTGTACAAGACAAATGCCAAGTGAGATGGAGAAGAAACGCAGGGTGTTTTTCTTCTCTTTCTTTCTGGGTCGCCCTCGGTTGGTAAATCTTGTAGCTATGATGATATTAGCTGGACCACACTCTTAAGGGGACCTGGGGGTTAGGTACTTGCAGATGTACGCTACTGTGTACGTACATAACCCGGATGCGTCCAGGCCCCACTCCGGTAATTGGGGCGTGCATATAACGGGGCGTTCATGGCCACTTCTCGCCTTCCATTGGCAAGCGTGGAGCCTCCCTGCCCTGTGAGTGGCTCGTCGCGAGGGACCTGAGTCGACCATGCACCCACTTAGAACTCCGCTCCCGCGTGTCAGTTGCGATACGTACTGGCATCGTGACCTCGGGTTTTCTTCTATATTTCTCTCTTTTGCGACGCCAGGTTCTGCTCGGGGAGGGAAGAGCGAGCTCCAGATGGTGGAGAGTTGACGCGTGTGCATCCCTGGACTCTAGACCGCTCATTGTCTTGTTTTCATCCCTTCGGTTCTGCTGTGGCCAGCAATGGATTGATTATATGATAGCAGACACTTCGTTAGTAGGGGTCGGCTGGTCTGACAGGGTGAAGCTGACAAGGTGGTAACTTTATTGTACAAGCTCTGCTCGCCTCCCTTTCCTTGCACTCCAGTTCCCTTTTGAACGTTTTGCATTCCCCGCCGAGACGCACGTTGACGAAGTGTTTGCTATCCCCCCCCCGGGTTGGTTGTCGATTTGTAGGCGCAACCATGCAAGTCGGAGGCGTGGCTCGGTTACCACTTGTCTTCGAAGAGGAACAGCCAATCACCCAGTGTGATACACAATTGTATTCATAGAGTACAGCGGCTTTGCGCCAATTTCTTTCGAAGTCTTCCCGTAGTTAACGTACATGCGTCTTGACTCTATGCCGGTTCTATCATGACACCATAACCCCTATATCCCAAGATCACGCCGACCATGTTACCCAAGGTATAAAAGCACTTTCCTCGCGTCGACATGTAACCTAGTAATATACAAGTTCCTTGAACCCCTGCTTCGGAAGTTCTGTCCGCTGCGCCGGCATAGCCATGCAAGTGGCCAGCCAGGGTGGACATCCGTAGGCTTCTTCTTACACATGCCCTCTCAATCGTCGTCTCTCTTGCGGGTATCTGACTTCTGTCCAAACCCGCAAGAATTAACCACTCTTTCCACAGGGTGCCACGAGAATACGTTGGCGCTGGTGAAGAATCCGGACAACCGCCCCCAGGTAGTGTTGCGCTTCACAAAGTCTGGCTGGGGTTGTTCCTGTCGCTCAGCAACAGCTTCCTGCTCTTCAGCCAACTCTACGTCCTCTGGCACGTCGATCAACGAGCGTGCCGCCGCTTCAGAGGTCGAAAATGTCCTCACAAATTCTAGACATCCTTCCAGTATTTGCTGCAGTCGTTCATCTCTCGGCTTACGCCTGAAAAGGCTTATGAATTCTTGGTTCAGTTGAAGTGTTGTCTGAGTGGCGGCTTGGCCAATGTGCAGGCCCATTGATACTCGAAACTCGGTACTGAAATCGGGATACAGAAGTTTGCTTTCGATCGAGCGAACGGCCTGCCTCACCCGAGCTTGCTCCTTCCAGACACTCTCTACCCGGAGTGCTCTAGTCCTAGCTGCTTTGACAGACGCGGTAACTTCGGGGGATGGCAAATTGCTGCATGTTTCACTCGTTTCCAGCAGAGCGATGGAGTTAGCTCGTTCTAGAGTTTCGACGAATTGACCAAAATCAACACTCGAGATACCAAGGCTGGCCAAAACCAGTTCCTTCGCCTCTGAATCTTGACCCTGCAGCCCGCAAAAGTCCAGTAGAGCGTAGACTCGGCTGATAAGATAAGAGACTTCCTCGTCTCGCGCTAGTAAAGTCGTCGTCCACCCAACCTGGTCCTCCGTGAAGCCTTGAACTAGGCGTACCGCTGCCCTCCAATCTAGAGCACCGAGACACTCGTCCAACATATGTCTCATTATACGAGTACTCAATGAGACTTGAACCTTCATGCAGGATAAAAAGAAGTTGGCAGCCTGCTCGAACAATTTGAAGCGAAGCAGGCCGATAAAAATAGCCTCGACCAGTAAGTTGGTAAGGGGTACCTGCTTGGTCAGGAAACCGTTGTAGCAAGTCACTCCCTCCAACATCTCTGGCTTTCGCCTTTGCTTGTCTGTCTCGAAGTCTGCCACCTCTCCCAATGTTCTCCGTCCCAGCTTGGGCCCGGTTTCGGTGTCCAGGCCAGTGATGCAAGCAATTGCACGAATGAACCTCCCGTGATTTCCAGTTGTCTTATAGTGATGAAGGATGGCCGTGAATGTCGTTGGCGTAGGCGTTATCCGACGATAATAGAAGAAAGAGTTGATTACAGCCTCCGCCAAATGTGAGTGGCCCATTCTATCGAAGGCGACAATCATTGTGTTGTAGGTGTGCATATCCGGAGGATAAGGGGAAACCAAAATGTTATAGCAGACCCGCCCAATCTTCTCCTTCAGGTTAAGTTGAGGCGAGTAGATGAGATCACGGAGGTTGCTGTTCAACTTTCGCCGGTTGAGTTTCGCTCGGGCAGGATTGATTTTGGTGAACTTATAGGATGGACCTGTGTTGAGAGCAATCTGGGTGGCATCTATGAACGTGGGACTTGGTTGAGAGGATTTGTCATGAATCTCGGCTCGATATAATAACTGTCGTACCATGTGCACGATAGTGCGTGAATCTTGGTGAAGTTGCTTTGGCGTCAGAGGGACTCGAGAAGGAAAGTTGAGTCGGGCGTCAACTTCTTCTTCCCGGATCATTGTTTCGAGTTGGTCATAGTCTGTCCGTCTGAGAGCCGCCAGTGACTTCGCATCGGGAGATTGATAGTGATCCGATTGCAGGCGTATCATGAGACGTGATAGATGCAAATCGGCGGGCTTGTGCATAGCTATCATGAATGGGCGGTTCAAAACAATATCCTTCAATGTTTCAATTATTTCCATCGATTGGGCGCTCGTGAAGTCTATCGTGAAATCGTCGGGGCTCGAGTTCGCTGGTGGGTGTCGGTCCAACTCCAATGCCTGTAACATTTGCAGCTCAGCTACCTCACGACGGGTTTCCTCCAATTGGCGGTCCAATTCCTGCTGTCGGTCCTCCTTTCGAACGGCATCGACGATTGCAGCACTTGCAAACACAGAACTATATGCGGCAGTGAACATCTCGGCGAAGGTCGGTTTCCGTGGTCGGGTGCCTGTCGTTACTCGTCGACCAAGTGTGCTCACGGTTGTCCCGCAGACTCTGCAGCCGCAGCGATGAGCCTGGCCGGCTCTCGCCCACAGAGACTGCATGACCAGTGATTTTTCACGGTCATGACATGGCAAGACAATTCGTTTTGGTAATGGGCGACGGCGACGGCGTTGCGATTGAATGGATGTTTAAAGAAATCCCAGTGCCCGTTGATGGTACGATCCTCAACTTAAGAGGTCACGTGTGTGGTGTTCCGCCTGAGAACACTATTCCCACACCCTTCGACCCCTCCAGATATGCATTAGAACTTCAAGTCAGTCGGAGAGGAGTCCTTGCTTCGTCCATTTCCCATATATTATCACGGCGAAGCTCTTTCTTTTTCTTTCCCCGAAGAACACCTTCTCTGGAAATAAAGATGTTTCTCTATTTGAGTGCCCAACTGACCGGGTAAGTGCACACTTATGGTCTAGATTAGGTTTATCGCGATGCCTTTTATGTCGATTACTGATTGAGAGTACTCATCATAGCGTCACCAACTTGCGACCCGATGATACTGAAGACAACCCATTCTGGTACATGTTCCAGGTTCAGTGCACATCTTGCCGGGAGAAGAATCAGAGCTATGTCGGCGTCAACCGATTTGTACGTGTCCTAACCCCGTATCGTCTGTCGCTGAGCCCTATTCTTACAAGCCTTAGGAAATGAACCAGATGAGCGGCAGTAGGGGCGAGGCGAACTTTGTTTGGAAGTGCAAGAATTGCAAGGTTTGGACATGAATCACTTCTCTTAGGATCGTATCGTCTGATTGGATTTAACAGCGAGAGTCGTCGGCTTCCATCAAGGCGGCACCTGCTGCTTATGAGCAAACCGAGCCCCCCAAGTCGCAACGCATCTTGGAATTTGACTGCCGTGGGCTCGAGTTCACTGACTTCGCGGCCGAGGTAGGCTCTCCACTAGGTAGATAGAAGTGACAATCTGGCTAACTATTGAATCAGGGCAACTGGCTGGCAGAGGGTATTGATTCGGGCACTAAGTTCACTGGCATCGAGCTTGTAGATGATGAGTGGTATGAATACGATGAAAAGGCGAATGAGGAGGTCAGCATTGAGGACATTAAGTGGGAGATCAAGCGAAACTAGAACCAACATAACATAAATACTCTGCTCCCTCGAGTGCTACTCCAGCTTCTCATTCGCCCAGGCCATCTATTCTCTATAGTCCCACCCTGTCGTCTTGGTTGTCTCTCGAAACATGATCCTGTTCAGCACCAATCAGAAAGCTCTTAGGGGTCCCATTTTTCTGGGGACTCTCGTCCCTTTTGAACCAACGACGTCTGAAGCTTCACTTTCTCTCAGGTTGAGAGCAGATACTGCAGAGAAGTTCTGCGGACTATCACCAAAGCATACCTTGTAAAGCGCACATCTTCTACTCACTGACGGTATGACGGCATACACGGCTCTCCACGAACAAGTTCCAGGGACGATCGACTACCTCACCGATGCGGCGCATCTCCTGCGAGTGACCGCTCCTGATATTTCAGCTCATCTCATGAGCCAGCGAGGCCAGCTGCTCTCTGAGTATTCGTTCACTATCCCGGAGACGCAGTACCAGCATGTCTGTGGTCACTGTGGCCTGATTATGGTGCCTGGTCAAGGCACGACTCTGGAGTTCAAGTCGCGTCGCCAATCGTCAAAGAAACCAGCAACGAAGCAGCCGAAGCAGGATCCAGCCGCCAAACCTCCAGGAAGCAATTGCACGATCAAGATTTTTCGGTGCAGCAGGTGTCAACGCGATACCAGGGTCAAACTTTCGCCCACCATGCCGGCCACACGTCGCAAGACTGTTGCGAAGCCTAAGATAACCAAGGCCGAGGCCCCCGAGGCTCCCAAAGCGACTGCGAATGCCAGCAGTAAGAAGCGGGCCAAGAATCGCAAGGCCGGTCTGCAAGCTCTGCTAGGCCAACAGCAGAAGCAGGCGGCTAACCCTTTGAGCCTGGCGCATTTCATGAAATGAGTCACAGCTACAGTAAAGTTGGAGGCAGACCCAGGTCGCCTTTCGTTGCAGTTTGGTCAACGTTAGAGGACACTTTCGCCGCAAATTAGCTACAAGACCCTCGTTAGGTTGCTGGAGAATCAACAAGTGACTCAGGGAAGCTTCTAGCGCCAGCCAGCCAGCCCAGCATGACATAACGCCCCCCTCGTCACACTTGCCCCTCCAAAAATTTCAGAACCCCTCTATCAGGCGAACCACCAAACCCCACGTTTTGCGACTCCATCAAACTTTCCATCCATCAAGTCACCAACCGCCCACGATCGCGAAAATGTCAACAGACGACGTGAGCAAGCAGACTCCTCAGGAGTTCTTCCAAACTATCGGTGACAAGGTCAACAAACTTGCGCCTGCTCAAAATGGAGCTGAGAACGAAGAAGAAGAAGACGACCAGCGGGCTGTCGAAGAGATCGAGTCGCTGTGCATGAACTGCGGCAAGAATGTGCGTTACCTTGTCTATCGCATGCAACTTGAACATTATATACTAACCGGCTCATCAGGGTATGACCAGACTTCTTCTTACCGCGATCCCCTACTTCCGCGAAATCGTCATCATGTCCTTCCATTGCGAACACTGCAACCTTCAAAACAATGAGATCCAAGCTGCCGGAACCGTCCAGCCTAAGGGTACGCACTACGAGCTGCGCCTGACTGCTCTGCCCGACTTCGCGCGTCAGGTAATCAAATCAGACACTGCTGTCGTCAAGTTCATCGAGTTGGACCTCGAGGTTCCTGCTGGTCGCGGCCAGCTGACCAACATCGAGGGCCTGCTAACCACCATTGTCGACGACCTGGAGATGGGACAAGAGGCGCGCAAGGAGCAGGCTCCTGAGGTTTACGAAAAGGTTGCCGAGATTATCACCAAGGCCCGCTCTATGCTGGCTGGTGACGCGTTCCCCTTCCGTGTCTTCGTTGACGATCCCGCCGGCAACTCCTTCATCGCCCCTGACCTAAAGGATGGCGTAGGCAAGTGGGAGAAGCACGAGTACGCCCGAACCACCGAGCAGAACATTGCCCTTGGTCTTTCCGACTCCGATGCCAACGCTGACAACGAGCTCCGCAACCCTGGTCTGACCGCCGATGGCGAGATCATCCCCAACGAGGTCTACGACTTCCCCGCCACATGTCCTGGCTGCATGCACTCTTGCACAACCCATATGAAGATGGTCGACATTCCCCACTTCAAGCAGGTCGTACTCATGTCCACCGTCTGTCACGACTGCGGTTACCGCTCCAACGATGTCAAGACTGGCGGAGAGATTCCTGACCGCGGTGAGAAGATTACTCTGGCCGTCAACGGCGATGTCGATCTTGCCCGCGATATCCTCAAGAGCGAGACCTGCGGCCTCGAGTGCCCTGAACTTCAGCTCCAAGTCAATCCCGGCACCCTAGGCGGTCGCTTCACCACCGTCGAGGGCCTCCTCACCCAAGTTCGCAACGACCTCCACAGCCAGATCTTCGAAGCCGACGGCTCAGGCCAAGGCGGTGACTCCCTCCCTACCGACGAGAAGTCCCAGTGGCAGAAATTCTTTGAAGGTCTTGACGCTGCCATTGCAGGCGAGAAGCCATTTACCGTCATCCTCACAGATCCCTTCGCCGGCAGCTACGTCCAGCCTCTGGTCGATCCCCCCCAGCCTGATCCTAGTCTTCAGCGCGAGTATTATACCCGAACGGAAGAGGAGGAGGAGGAGCTTGGCCTCAACGACATGAAGGTTGAGGGTTATGAGGAGGATGGTAAGGAGGAAAAGGCTGAGGCTGAGGCGGATAAGTAAGAGAGTTGACAGTGGCGCCACAAGTAGCGGGTTCTCTTTTTTCGCGTTTAAATTAGGATGAGGGAGGAAATCAAAAGTTCACGTGCAACAGAAGGAACGACGGGATAGTGACTCGGCAGCCTTGGTGTAGGCCTCTCATAACAGGTGTGCCTCTTCAAGTTATATCGCAAATGCTTTCAACATGGAGGCGAAGAGCTTATGATGACTATTGAATTCCTGGAACTACACCATCACAGTAACATGTTACGTGCATAAGCCAACCATGATTAAAATTAGAAATACGTTGTACTAGAACGTGAATGTTGTCAAACAAGAACACCGCCCCAGTCTCCCTTACAGTGGGTATATCAAGTCACTTCTCTAAACCCCAAAACACCAACACCCTGATTCCTGATCTGCTCTGGGCGGTCCAGTATGAAAGAAACACGCGCCGTCCCTAGTGGCTTTGGGAAGTGTGCTTCAATCGGGTATAAGGACGATAGTAGGAAAGACTCAACAAAAGATGGGGGGGGAAAGAAAGGAGAGAAAAGAAGAAGAAGAAGAGCGATTATAAATCTAGCATCCGGGACTCCACAGCCTGGTTCCGATATGGGTAACATCGGATTGATCAAGCTTTATCGTGGTCTAGAGTAAACGGGAGAATGCCACAAACGTATGCAAAGCTCTTTGGTTATAGAAAAGAGATACGTTTGGTCGGATCCGAACAGAGAATCATACGCAAAAGTAACGAACACTCGCCGTTGGGATTGGAACGTCGTCTGGATAATGGGGCTGAAAACCAACATCCTGTATGGGTACGGCTCAGATCACCGCCATCCGCGATATTACCAGCTGGCAGTTCTCTAGAAAAACGAAGGCTTTGTGAGAACGCGGTACTCGACGTAGTCCTCGTCATCAATGTTAATGATTGTGCCTTGAGAAACCAGTTTTCCCATAAAGGGGCCATTGGATTTACGCTCATACTTGACGCCGCCATAAATCTTGGCATCTTCGTCGCCTGCTCTCATACGGATACTTTCTTGCCGTGCCCAAACACCATTCAGGCGCTGGACAGCCTCCGATTCGTGAAAACGCATTCTAGTGTTTGTAGTTACTGGAATCGCCGCGGCGGCGGCATTGGCAGCTTCTCCTGCCAATGCAACGGCGCGGTCTCGGTCGGCATCGCGACGGTCGGCTCGTCCCTGGGCGGCCTCGACTCGCGCAATCTCGCGGCGGGCGAGCGTGTGAGTGCGTTCAAGGGCGTCGGTGCTCCGTACCCGCTGCGGAGACGGTCGTCGATCACCGTTTGTAAGTGCATGCCGTACCGGGCGTCCATCGCCGTTTGTATCTACTCGACGGCCGTGGCGGAGTTCTTGGGTGTATCTGTCGCTATCCTGGCCAACAAGCTCTGATGCATCAAAAGCGATTGACTCATTAGGTGGAACAACTTCCTTATAGATACCACTTGCCACTCGCTTTCGAGCATCCTCAACTGCCTGGATCTCATTGACAGCACGCTGCTCAGGCGTCTCCCCGTGATCGACTTGCCATTGTCGGACTCGGCAATACTCCTTCATCTCGTTGCGACCAAGAGATTTCACATGGTCTTCGAACACAACATCGTTGTTGTAGTTGATCCATAGAGCTCCCGGGCCAGTAGGGAAGTTGCCATCCATGAATCGCCCATCCCGTGTTTCCCTAACCAGCTTGACACGGAACATATCGTTTTGTCCCAATATTCCGTAAACTGCATGTCGGTCCCGAACATCTTTCTCGCTGGAACCTTTCCAATGCCCGATTAAGATCCTGGTAGGACGAGTGCCGGGCAGGCTGTCAACTGCGTGGTCGACGGATGGCATGTCCGGGGGTCCGCCATTCAAAGTTGACAGATTATTGGAAGCAGACCCTCCACTCACTCTTCGACGTTTAGACTCGCGACCAGATGAGATACTGTCTTCGGGAATCTCAGGACCGTAAGCGATAGGTGGTAGGTTCGGGCCGCTGTCAATGGGATTATCCCTTACTTTCTGGATAGCCAGGGCAACAGCCTCCCTTTCTGCAGTAACGCGTTTCACTTCGTTTTCTTCGACTTTTCCACTGCGCAGTCGCACATATTCCTTCACTTCAAACTGGTCAAGGCCGACAAGATGAGGAGAATAGGCCACACCGGGAAAGGTGATCCAACTTCCACCGGGGCCTGGCGGTAGAGGGTATTCCTGCGCAATACAGTCTCCGGCAAGGTTGAAGGGTTGGATGCGGGTCCGAAGTCGATCTCTACTGTCGATGAAACCAACGACTGCATGCTTGCCCCGCTCGTTGGGTGCGGGCGAGTCTCTCCAGTAACCGACTACGACCCCTTTGTTATCCGCCAGACTTAATCGCGGGGCTTTGCCCCTGACAGCAGCAGCAGCAGCAGATGTTGGCTTCACATATTTCGCAATCCTTGGGATCTCGATCTTGCTCTGGCTCAAATCATTATACAGAGACGTGCGCTTGCGCTTGGGATAATGAGAAGCAGAGTCTTCGCCATTGACATCAGCCATCCCTTTGTCTTCGTCCTCGTCTTCAACTTCAACTCCGTCTTCGAGACCTGGAGCGTCCTGCCGTGATTTCGATGGCTCAACGCCGTTGCGCCGGTTGACCACAACTATCTCGTCTTCTCCAAGGTCGCGATCTCTGACTCTAAGTCCGATACCGGTTCCGATACTGACCGGTGAACGTACGCTGCTTCCAGGTTCACTGAGATCGCTTTCAGCTTCGCCGTCAGGCTCGGGAACTTTGCGGTTGTTCGGCCGGCTGATACATTTGTCAGTCACTGATCGTTGAGGATGAGGGAAGAGCTCCCGTTTCGCTTCAGCAATGACTTGAGAGGCGCAAGCTAATGAGTTTGAAGGCTGACTGTTGACGCAACACATCACTTGATCTTGCGACAGACTCTGACAGGGGTAGGAAGGGGAGCGAACCTCCTGGCATGACTCTGATTTCGACTTGGGGATGAAATTGCAGTGATGATACGCTGCGTGCTGAGACGGAAGCGAGATAGAGAAGGGTAGATTCATCATCTGAGAGGGATTGCCAGTTGCCCACAGTGGTCGGAGTAAAGGCAAACACGGATAAGGAGGGTGGATTCAATCGGAACCTCAATGGCAGTGAATCCATAATCCTCTTGGGTCTTCCTTAAGGCACTTTGGGGGGGGCTCAACTCCCCTCAGGTCAAATTCCTCATGTCAGGCGCAGCTGAAGCTAACATGTATAAGAGGAAAGGGTAGGGTGAAGAGAGGTGCAGGCGGAAGTTGACAAGAATGAAATAGAAACGGTAACTTACTCAACTGGTGTCGTCACGTCGGCAGGCTGCGGGTCTTCATCTGATGGGCGCTCATCTGTTGGCGCTGGTACTGTAGATTTCTTCGCCGCGGATGATGATGTGGCTTCATGGCTCGAGATAGAAGATGTGAACTTGGGGGACTCAATTGGCGATACCGTACCTGGCCTCTTAATGGACGGTATCGCAGTGTCTGGCGAGACTGGTAGCGCTGGCCTCTGTGTAGAAGTTGAGTCTAGCGTTTCGATGGGCGCAGAATCTGGAGTCTGTTCTGGTACTCGTCTTGCAGCCGCTGACGATTGAATAATTGTTGATGAGGATGTCGCTGGCGATATGGGTTGAGTCGGCGCAACGGCTTGTTTGGCCGTTCCGGCCTCGTTCTGATCCATGATATCTATACGTCCAGGAGAGGGATGAATAGGCGTAGCAAAAGCAAGAAAAAAGAGAAAGAAAAGAGATGAAGGAGAAAAAGAATGCGATATGAAGCTAGTCGATACGCGATGATGGATGGGTTCAAGTCTTCGACGAGCTTAGCTCAGCCTAATAAAAGTGCAGGTAACAAAGTAGAATAAACCCGAAGTTGGTATACTTCAGAGCACCGTACCTCTCTGATGGCGTGTTCTGGGACAAGTTGGTAGCAATTTGGGAAAGGAAAGAGTGAGAGATGCGACGGAGCCCGCGTCAGAGGCAGCAGGAATGGAGCAATGAGATAAAGACCCTGGTTGGCTGAGGATCTGGATTTCTTGAAACCTGGGGCCCGGACCAGACCAAGGGGGGGGGGGGGTGCTAACAAGTGACAAGCCGCGATTTGACTTTGGAAACCCTCGAGTTGGATGAAGCCAGAAGAGGCTAAAAGGAGGGTTGTTTAATGGGTTGACTCTTGAGCTGAGAAGACTTGGAGATTTTACTTTTGGGGTTGACTGGGGTCAGAGTGCGTGCGTGCGTGCGTGCGTGCTGCGTGCTTGTGTGGATGTGGATGTGTAGTGTGGGTGTGCTCTGTTGAGCGTGGTTGCAACGTAGAAAAGAAATTGGATTAGCACTAACTTAGTAGTCAGCGTTGTGGGAAGAATAAGATATGAGAAAACAGGTCCGATAGGGGGACCAGAAGCCCAGGATCTTGGAAGGGGATCAGGTTCGAAGGTGGCCAGATGAAATTAGGTGATAAGGTGGAACGAGGGAACGACGGAATGGACAAGTTGTTTTACTTTCCTACGAGGAACCAGGGATGCGCATCAGTACTAAACCAAACCATGATCGAAGTCTGATTTGCTGGGGAGGGGGAGAGGGGGAGACTGGATAGTCTCTTTGCCTTTGCGCGTAATTGAGAGTATCATGTGCTTATCATCAAATCAACCTCTGCTTTCTGTGGGGGAGAAAACCCTCCTGTTGTACTCTGTACGTGCAGTTGTTTTCCGCAGTGGACTTGGTATACCGTTCAGTCTGAATGAAGACGACCTGACGTTAGTTAAGCCTCTCTACTGGTTCTGTTCAGTTTACGCAGCTCCTAGCCTTCACCAGTTGATGATCTGAAGTTCACTGCTTGAGAGAAGCAGAGTCAACAAGCTACGTAGCATCCGGTAAACAATGTGGACTTTCTATCTATTGAATCGCACAACACAGAACGCAGAGTTGAACATCTATCTATCTCGCCTGAGTCGAGTTGAATTGGAGCACCGCTGCAGCGCTCTGGCGACATACCTTCTAAATCGCTCAATCATAACTCTCAGAAAGCAGCGTAGGTATCATCATCCTTCAACACCGGGGAGTTTCGTATTTGTTGTTATTATCGTCATTGTCATTATATTTTAATCTCATCATTATTGTTGTCAACGCCAATTACGTACCAGATAAACTCGAGCTGTTTCACGTGTGATTTTCAATCGCGGGTTCGCAGCGGAAAAGTTACCTAGCTACCCTATAGGATGACAGCCCAAATAAACAAAACTAAATTACAACCCAGTTTGGGGGCAAACCCTTGCCGTTAGAGCCCAGTAACCTGTTGTGTAAGTAAATAAGTAAATAAATAAATAGAACATGGAGGTACGCATCCAGTTACCCATCATCGGAAAGGTTGTTTTTTGAGCCGCTATTATGTCGAAATCTACTGATACATCCATCCACGCTTATTAAGGCGCTACGACGCTAGTCCCAGCCCAGGTCTCAACTTTTGCCGACTACTACTCTACAGTCGTGATTAACATATCTATCCCGACCCTTATAGAACCAGATGAAGTATCACATTTTATCTCGAACACACTAACCGCCTCGTCCTCCCCGGCCTCCACGACCTCTACCTCGTCCCCGGCCCCGCCCACCACCTCGCCCACCCTTCCTCCCGCCCCTCGGCCCGCCCTTGTTATCAAACCTCTCAAACAACCTCTCCTCGCCGAACGCGCCCTCTCCAAATCTCATAAAGTTGACCAGGCCACGGTCGACAACGGCGACGAGCACGTTACGGTGCCCGTGCTTTAACCGCTGGTACATGCGTCCGTTACCCTGCCACGCTGGCTTGTTCGGCGGATCGTGGGGCGTTGACTCGAGGAGGGCGGTGATTTGCTCCAGGGAAGGGACGCACGTGGCGCCGGCGTCGACGACGGTGATGCGGAAGTCGGGCGGGGGAGGGTTCTTCTTGGAGAAGGGGACGCCGCCTGATTTCCAGACGTGAAAGAAGACCTTGAATGGATCCTCGGGAGGGGTCGGTGAAGGCGGCGAGGGCAGAGGTCTGTGACGGGGAATAACGGCCAATTGCTGGTATATGGGGCGGTAGGCTCGATATAGGCCCGGCTGGACGAGCGGTCCGAAAGGTTTCTGCCTCGGCTTGCTCTCCGAGCTGACGAGGGAGACGAGCCATTGCCATATGCTTTGGCTCGTGGGGGTGGACGCTGGGGAGTGTGAGTCGGTAGGTGCTCGTAGAACGTGAAAGCCCCCGCGCTTCAAGTGAGAGAAGACCTGGAATTTCGGCAGCGAAATCTTGCCTCTCTCGCCATCCTCGCCGATGAAGAGCGAATACGCCGCCTCCAAGCTCAGCGGCAGTCCAATCTCGTAGTCGTCCGGTCCCATCTCGAGCTTCGCCCCAGAACCGGCATCGCTCTGAGGAAACAGCGCCCCCAGCTGCTTGTTCGGCCACCACAGGTCGAGCGTTCCCCTCTCCACCAGGTAGATAGCTTCCTCCGGGAGCAGCCAGAGCTTCCCAGTACCGGCGCGTTCGATCTTCCCCGGTATCGCTCGACCAATGTCCTTCTGCCAGCTGCCGCGCTCGTGCTCAAGCGCAACAACGCGATCTTGCAAACACAGCCCATCCTGCTCACCCGCCTGTTCCATGTCCGCCCACCATTCGGGAAAACACCATCCTCGCACCCAGGCTTCCTCGCGATGTATCCTCGTGTAGCCCAGGACGTTATCCAGAACTGTACGGCTGGTCTCTAGTAGGTTGTCTTGCGCGCGCGTTCCATGTGACTCAAAATCCTTTTCTCCCTTGCGGATTGACTTGCTGGACACGCCGGTCTTGTCGAACATGGACAAGAAGAGCTTGGTGTCCGGCGCATCATCGTCTGCATCTTCGTCGTTCTGGTTTGGTTGGTTCTTGTTGCTATTTGTTGCGAGTACGTCACCCGCGACGTTTGGATTTTCATCATCGTCGAAAGCCATTTTTTCTGTCACCCGAGGAGTGAGCTCAACCAAAAAGCTCAATCGACACCAGAAAGAAATGGTGAAATAAGAAAAAAAGAAACCGCCCCACAGACGAATAGCAACTATCGAGTATAAATTTTTGAACCCCTGTATCAATTACCTTGTACTGGCGAAAATATGATATCGTCCGAAAGCCAACGTGAAAGCTTCACCAGGCTCACAAGAGTCAAACTCCGCCCAAAGTTGGGCCAAACTACTTCTTGGCAAAAAGTCAATGTTGGAGTTATAGATTCAATATTGAGCTCGTTCTTTCAACAATTCACATGATCAAAGTCAGTGTGGCCGAGTGGTTAAGGCGCTGTGTTTAGGTTGTTCCTCCGGGAAACCAAGACTTCTCCGCAGTGGGAAACCGCGCAGGTTCGAACCCTGCCGCTGACAGATTTCTCTTTTTGACTTTTTGACGACTGGTTATGTTAGATATAATACATTGTCCACTCAGTCATGTCCTTTTGCTCGGATAAAGCTATGTACGTACGGGGTATGATGGGGTATGATCGTGACGATCGGGGTAGGCCATTAAGTAACAGCGTCTTGTCCTACTGCTTATTCGAATTCCTCTTCTTGCAGTCGAACAGACAGTTGACACCTCCGACAAATACGCAAAGCATTGTTGCAGCAAATCTGGGCTAGCCCTGGTTAGAACCGGTGTTCTCTAGATAACTGATCTACGGTAATGTAAGATAATATAGAGAAAGCTTTTATTACAAAACCAACGTCCAGGTTCGGCAATCAGCCCCGGATATGAGTCTTTGTCTCAGAACCCCTCGTGATTCAGACCAAGATCCCATGGAGATGTGATACACAGGGCTAATATCCAGGTTGTGGCATGGCACATCAAGTCACCTCCTTCAAGGTGCTGTGCATTTACCGCGGCTGAATTGAGATCACGCCTAGTCACTCCGGAAAACGAATTGTGCTGATGCGTGAAGCAGCTTCTTCTGGTTCTTGATTCAACTCACCTACACCGATCAAACGCTCGCTCCAGCTATTACATGGATCAGCTCGCTTCATCTTCCCCTTCGTCCTCAAATATTCATGCCTATCGAAACACGCACCAAGTATCGCCCCTACCTCATGAAAGTTGCCTACTGCCTGTGCTATATCCTATGCCTATATCCGCTTGCCGCCTCCTTCCAGGAACGCCGTGAAATCATGATTCATGATAGCTACGAAGAACAATCGTTCTTCTTCGCCAAATCCAAGATTAAAAAAATAAAATAAAAGGATGCCAACTCCCCTCCTCCGCTGTGGGTATTCTCTTATGCCTTGGGCTATGCTGCCGTGTTGTGTTCCTGCGTCGCAGCCTCTTGTCTCGGCGACTTCGATCGAATCCGCGCTCAATGTCGCTGAATCGACCACGTAGAAATATTTCGCGAATCGACAATTCTCCAACGCACCACGCACCCATGCGGGGGCTGTCGAATTCTTGTAGAAACAGCCGGTGGCAGGGTAATCGAAACTGATGGTCCTCTCCAACTTGCTCGTTACCCATCACTCGATAAATGGCTTCTTCTGTCCGCCAACCATGCACAGCCCTAAAGCTCGTAATGAGTCGCGGTCGTTTGCGAGAACGATTGTTCGCGCCGGCAACATGGGGTTGTTCGGATCAACATGAGAGGCGTCCTTGGCAGCCTGTTCGATGGCGTCCATCTCTTCCTTGCAGCCCTGCTGGTCTAGTGGGCAGATGACGATGGGTTGTCGTAGAGTAACGTCGCGAGCGCCACTTAATTGTACCTGCGCATCGTTAGTCCGCACATGGAAGCTTGCTTGAATCTAGACTCTCCGCACCTTTATGTTCAAGTAGAACTCAATCTTGTATAATGTTGACGTAGTGGTGAACGAGGTGACTTCATATAGAGGGAAGTGGGGTTTCCCACGCTTGATGATGCCTTCGGGATCTCTTAGATCTTTTGATGGGAAGCAGAGGCCGACATTAGTGGCAAAGCCCGCTTCAGGCATCTTCGTCTTGATAACCTGCACCTGCTTGGAGATCTTGTTTACTTTCTTCGTAGGCTCGTCCCCTTCAGGATTGTAGGTGATTTCCTCCTCAATGGTCAAGGTAATCTTGTCGATGGTCACGCGCTTAGCTTTGCTCATCCAGTCAATATTGGGCGATAACTTGATGTATACAGTAATAGGGTCGCTGGGACCGTAGCTCCAGCGGGGGAGGTTGATGCCGAGGTGGACGATATTGTCGTTTGTGACGAGTTTTGACTCGGGTTTATTGTACATGCCAAAAGTGGATAGCGTGTCGTACCGCTGTAGAGGTATGGGAAAAGCGTGCTTGTACTGACTGGCATGGCCTTGCTGAACGGTGACGACGAGCTCGTAGTAGGTTTCGGCGGTTCGGCTGGGAAGCTGGAGAGAAGCGGGGGGTATTCGTCGGTTCGTCTCCTCGCCGCCACGGCCATAAGGAATAAAGAGGACGAATGGGAGGTCCATGGCGATGACTTTTTCGGCTTCCTTGCCGGATGCGCACCGGAAGAGAAGCTGCTCTTTACCAACCACATCTGTAGATTCCCGCCGAGGCGTACCTAGATGTCGCTTGGCGAGGCTGTCGGCGTCGGGATGTATCGTTTCGCGACGTTGTAGGCAGATTCGAACGAGAGAAACGGGGACGGGCATGGAGAAGCCCTGGCCGGGACGGATTTCCACTTTGCCTTCTATGCGAGGCTATCAAAGTTTTTGCGACGTCAGTAAGGTTTAGATAGATGCGGCCGCGTTGGACGGGACGCCAGGAGGTTTAGAGCACATGTGCAGAAACGTACCAGTGTCGCCGAGATTCCCGGATAGCCAACAAGGAAGTTGCTATTCGGGGGGCCCGACACCCGCACGCTGGCGGGCGCTGTAGCCGACATGACGTTGTCTCGGCTTCAGGGCAGAGAAGTGACGTGAGTGCTATCGAGTCCGACAGGTGAAGCAGTGCCAGGCAGAGTACGGAGGCGGATGGGGGCGGCACGCAGCGTAGGCGGGAGCTTGAAGCTACACCGAGCAGTGAGGCCGGAGACGAAGGCGCGGTATAGCCTGCGACGGTGCGCTCATGGAACGGAGTTCAAAGTTCAAGGTTCAATGTTGAATTTGGAAGAATTGGCGGATTTGAGGGTTGGCGGCGCGCTTGGGCGTGGGTTGAGATCGTTGGTGTGGGCCAGCGAGCAGTCGAGTGTTCTGTACAAGAGAGCGTCGTTGCCAAGGCGGCGGAAGGTGGGGTAGCAGTTGCAGCAGCCGCAGGAGGGAGAGGAGCAGCAGCAAGCAGTCGTGGTGTTTATTAGACTACTCTATGGTAGAATAGTACTTTAGACTACTGTAGACCAGGACCTCGACTGGCCCTAGCTGAGAAGACAGCGATGATATACACAATAGACAGCAGGGCTGCAGGCCAGACCCAGCAACAGAATCAGAGTAAGAGAGAGAGAGAGAGAGAGAGAGAGATAGAAAGGGAGGTACTGTAGAGAGAGAGAGAGAGAGAGGCAGGGATGACGGAAAGAAACAGATAGAACCGATGCAGCCTTGCAGTGGAGAGCTCGAGAGCAAGTGGGTTGAGACTCGAGAGAGAAATGGCGTTGGATGATGGGAGAACGGGGAACGAAGACGTTAACGCCTAATTAAACCGAGCATCAGATCTTGTCAGGGGGCGTTGCAGGCCCGTTACCAATGCTGGCCTAGTCTACGTGGTATTCCACCTTACTGAGCCGCGGTCGCGGTACTAACCCATCGAGAAGTGAGATCATACGCGCAGAATCTCACACGCCTGCAAGTCACTTCTACAATCGATCTACAGTAAACCCGTTGAAAACGTTATGTCTACGCCTGATGGCTGATATACTGTAGGCTTTGTGCGGGCTCTGCGAGGCCGCAGCTCACTCAGCCCGCCTTGCTCGGCTCGACGTCGAGGTTTGTATTACACCAGAGCTGAGTTATCGTCGGCGTTGATTCTAGCGATCTGACGATGTACCCCCACCGTTGCTTCTATTTCTGAATGATGGAGTTGGTCGCAGCATGGAAGAGGCGTTCGGCACAGCTTTGAGACAGCAGTCTCTCCTCTGACTGTCAGCCTCTTCGTTGTTATTGAAGGTCACGGGTATTATTATGCATGGTACCCTTAGCGCGCCTTATCTACGCTACTTAGCAACCCCCGGCCTGCGGCATCGCAAAGTGGATTGAGCAGATGGGAACGCGTCACGCACAGAAGAAGGAAGGGGTTTGATAAAATAAAATAGAATAAAATAGAATAGAATAAAAGGAACTGCCATAAGATAGGGCATCCACCTTTTGCGCAAACGCAGTTCTGGTACGAGTTAGATGAGCGCTGGCGCCGTGGTTTCCTCGGAGCACTTACCACGCCAAGCTTGCCGTGAATGCAGCCTGTAAGTAAACAGAACCTCCAATCCTCCCGCTGTTGAAACGCCCTGCAGAGGCCGGGCATCCGACATCTGACTAAGCTTCCATCCCTGCTCTGGGAATTTCTCGCACTTCTCGTCACCAAGTCAATTCGTCACTTGTCTGTCTGCCTCGGGCTGACTTGTGCATCTGCGCTACCACTCGCACATTCAGGACGATGGGCTCACAGCATCACAGCATCACAGCATAACGAGCCTTACGGGCTTGAGCTGTTGCATTCAATTCGTTGCGTGTGACCCTACTTTATTTCAGCCTGCTTATTTCTACTCTCTCTCTCACTCTTCCCTCCCCCCCCCCCCCCCCCCCCTCCCCCCCCCCCCCCCCCCCCCCCCCCC
>QUZF01000027.1:0-224084 GCA_003693555.1 Coccinonectria pachysandricola
CGCATGAACCCGCGTTTTCTTTTTATGATTGTTGAAAGCTCCGGGGTTCAACTATCCGACTGCTTAGATATGTGCAGGTACACACATCAAGATATTCGCAAAACCCCGAAGATTGTAAGATCTGAGAACTATTAGACCCAGTGTTCTGGTAGTTGAACGCCTTGACGCCGACGCCGCCCGTGAAATGCCAAGTATATACAACTGGATATGTTCGATTCGCTGCGAGCCATAAGTGGGCATCCCTGACCATGTGCCATATCTATTCGAGCTTATCCAGGTGCTCCAGCCTGGTCAACACGACCTGTTTACTCGTCTCCTCAATCTCACCCGCTAGAAACACCTCGTCTAGGATAGCATAGACCTTGTAAAAGTTGAACACGAGATCTAGCTCGCAGACGTTCCCGAAGAAGGCGTCAAGGACCTCGACGAAGAAGTGGATAGCTTCGAGGAAGGCCAGCTCGTTATCGTTGGTATCGACGCACGCGCAGAAGAAGAGCCCCGCATAGCGACGGTAGACGATCTTGTTGTTTCGAAACTCGACGAAGTTGGATTGATACTTCTGATCGCGAGGGGCGACGAGTCGGTGGACTTCACCCTTGAGCTTGATCTTCTCGTCGTCGCTGAAGGGGGCGTACCATTTTGCGAGACGTGTCTTGCCCCTGGAGGTGCCTGAGCGTTAGCGGGAGGATCGGAAGGGTTGAGAGATAGGGGGCGGGAGCAGCAGGTTAGTTAAGGGGGAGGGAGACAAACTGGCGGTTCTGGATGAGGATGAAGGAGAGCATGGCTGGGAGTGGTCCGACTAGTTGGGTTGAAGGGTTGGTGCCGAGGCTCGTTGCCGCGATATGATGCGATGCGATAGATTGGTGGATGGATGGATGGACGGACGTTGGAGGACAGGGGACGCGGGGCAGATGAAAGCGTTTTGATTGGATGAAGCTTTTTTTGGAACGGGGATCCGCTGTAAGTGCTGACCCGTGGTGATTGCATGCGTGTAAGTCGACGCTTGTGAGAGAGATAGAGAGAGAAACCAGATCTTAAGATTTTCCTGTCTCGAATTCTGAAGCAAATCTTACTGGGCAGTTGTTGAGAGGAGGATGCGTAGGTATGATTTCTTAACGCGTGTATTGGGACTAAACGATACAGGTGAGTTACTCTTCGCCGTGTGGTCCTGGTCTTAGTTCCGAACTCCAAGCCTGTACGCGGCAGTTCTGCATACCTACCGATACATCATTCTCAGCATGAGAAAGAATTGGGACTATCCATTTCTCTTCGGTAACTAGTCTAGGCGAGACGCAGTTCTCGAAGTAATGCTCGTGAAGGTTTACCAGCAGCATCGGGGGGAGGTCGTGTGCTCTCCATCATCGATAAGCTAGGCTGTTCTGGGTTAATGATGGTTACCTGTTGAAGCTTTGGCGTCTAGTCTACCATAGTTAGGCCGCCTTACAGGGGTGATGCTGCCTGCAGGAACCGCCCTGCCGCCCTAGCCGTATGTTTCTTGACGTTTCTACAGTTGGCGTGACACGGATGCCGGAAGTCGCTCGCTCCTTCTTACCATAAGTTACATACGGCATGGCTATCGTCATTTTGTGCCCAAGTCCGACTCCACATCTCGAAGGACGCACAAACCAACAACATTATCTATTTACCTTATCTTGACTCCGTCCTTCCTCGCGTCGTGAAACTTGTTCTGATTCCTCCTCCAACCCATCCAATTTCTGCACACGTCTTCGCAAATCGTGTCTTTGACCCCCTTTCACAGAGTACAGTGGTCAGTAGTCGCCGGCGCCGACTCTCGTCTTGTCTCTATGTCTTGCTGCATCACAGACGCGAGCCTCGAAACATCGGTACATAAGTCGAGGGGATAGCAATATCTATCCTGGCCCTCAGCTAGTATATCGATCAACATCGCAAGAGATCACATCTCGAATCCGTCATGCTGCGCGTCAAGAAGAACCTGAGATGCCTTGTGCGGTTCCTATGGGGCGGCCATGAGACTAATGACCTCTGGCAGCGCATCGTCAAATGCTCCATCGCCTGCACTGCCGCAGTCATCGCCGTTATCACTCCCCAAGCAGCTGCTGTAATGGGATCCACAGCTTTTCTATGCCCAATGATCACCGTCTTTGGTCATCCAGGCCAGCGAATGGGCATCATGATCCAGGCTCTTCTAATGATCCTCCTCGGCGCCCTCTTTGGTTTAGGCTGGTCAATCCTCGGTCTCTATCTCTCGAGTCTTGTCCTTTCAGAAAACCAGTCGGCCGCTTACACCATCAAAGCCCTCTTTTTGCTCCTTGCGGTTCTGTTCCACGGCTACATAAGATCCTCTAGCCCACGACTGTTTAGTTTCGTGGCCTTCTTCCTGATCGCTGTCTGTGTTGTCCTTCTCGGGAGTGCTAAAGAGGTGACATTGAAAGTGTTTACGCACGTCTATTATCCTCTCCTGGCAGGTGGTGGCATTTCGTTTGTCGTCAACATCATCCTATTTCCTGAGCTCTCCGGCAGCTTCCTTGGCCAATCCACCATTGATACGCTTTGTGACACAATGGATACGTTGAGTAGGGCAACGCATTGGTTTATCACGCCTGGTGGAGACTCCCCAAGAGCTCAGCAGCGGGCGAGTGAAGGTATTCTCAAGTCCAAAGTCTCGAGTTTGCAGAACAGAAACAAGCGGAACCGAATACGAAACCAGATGCGTAAGTTTTTTGAAGGATTTCCGAACCCTTTTCGAAAAGGCCAAGGTCGCTACAGTCCATCAAACGTTCCGATGAACATGACCACCATCGCAAGTTTGACGGGAAAGAAAGCCAAGCTTCGAGCCCATCTCGCTCGCTGCAAGGCTGCGCAGAGAGAGGTTAATTATGAGATTTCCGTCTCTCCGCTTCCTCCGAGTACCATGAAGCCCATCAGCACCAAGTGTATGACGAGCTTGGTTCAGAGCACTGTTAATCTCATCGGTGCTTGCGAGAATAAGTTTGTTGTGCTGGAGAACGATGCTCGCTCCGATGACAGTCTCACAATGACCGACAGTTTTAGTAGTGAAGGCAGCGACCTAGAGAGGACAACCACCTTGGAGGACTACCTGAAGAGAGTCGAAAAGGCAAAACCCATGCGGGAGATTGAGGCTAGCAGTGCAAAACTCCTGGAATCCATTCTTGAGCACATTCGAGAACCGGTCCAAGAGTTTGAGTTGTCCCTCAACGAGGCTGCCTTAGCGGTAGTAACGTCCTTAGCGTATTGCTATGATGTGTCAAGTCTGCCCTCAGGTGCACCGGCACCCACGGGCATCCACTTGGAAGAGCTTGATCAGAGAATTGATGATTTTGAGAGCGCGATCACAAATTTTGATGCTGATTGCGCTAGCGAGCTGAGACGATCTGCCATGGACAAGACTGGGTTCAAGGTTGACTTCATGCCTCGAATGGAGAGCTTCCTCATATCATCATTTGTCTTAGCCATGCGTCAAGTGGCCGAACATATCCTTCAGATGTTGCGCCACCTAAGAGATATTGTTGAGCAGAGGCACGCCCGCAAGGATCGATCATCCATATGGATACCTCGGCACGATGATATACGGCAGTGGCTCACCACAGGTGGCGAAAGCGATGGTCTTGTTCTACCTGAAGTGGCACGAAAAGAGCTTCGGCGTGGCAAAGCGGTTCAAGATCTGAAGCCCAAGGGCCCTCGAAGAAACTCAGATACAAGGCCCGCGGCTCAGCATACCTCTGGCGACGAGGAAAAGGGTATAAAGAAGGGGATCAACACGGCGGGACGCGTCAAGCAGCGTAACCCGAATAACAACCAGGAGAAGATTAAGACAACGACGGGCAGTACATCGAGTATCGAACAGGACGACTGGTTTTTAGCTATGCGAAGCAAAGCAGCTGATACCTTGGAATGGATACAAGACTCGGACGACTTATCTTACGCCCTCAAGCTAGCTATCGCAATATTTTGTGTCAGCTGGCCGGCGTTTGTGGACTCGGTAAACCCTTGGTGGACGAGTGCTCGTGGAATTTGGGCTCCGCTGCAACTTATGCTCGTATTTGAAGTGGCTATAGGATCGTCATTCTTTATCTTCTTTGTTCGACTAGCTGGTGTTGTTTTTGGATGCGTGATTGGCTACCTCTCGTATGAGATTGGCAGAGGCCACAGAGCTGCCATGGTGGTTGTTCTTGTGATTGGCATCTTTCCATCCTTTTACGTACAACTTGGCACCAAATATGTCAAGGCGGGGATGGTCTCGACAGTCACAATGACGGTTGTCGCTCTCGGTAAGTAACCACGCGCTTCTCGCCAATTATTTTACTAACCCCTAAAAGCTACTATAAGCGGAAGCGGCACGGCATATGAGAATTTCTACAAACGTCTCTGTGCCTTCGTTATTGGAGGTTCTGTCGGTCTTTTAGTTGAGCTTCTCTTATACCCGGTTCGAGCAAGAGACCGCCTATTGGAATCACTCTCAGCTTCTGTCAGACAAACTCAGAACATGCAAGCTGCCATGGCCGTAGGTATAGACTCTCCCAGTACTCGGCCAGACTTCAGGGCGCCCGATCTCCACAAACGCTTCAACCATGCCAGAGCGAAAGCCAGAAACGCACTCGCCGCTGCGGAGACATTTCTCCCATTCTGCTCTATGGAACCGCGATTGAAGGGAAGCTTTGAGCCTCTAGCTCCCATTTACAAAGAAATTGTCTATGTTCTGAACCAAATCATTGATAGGATGGATAACGTCGTACAGCTGCGAAGACAGTACGGCTCCTCGATACTTGAAGACTTGAACCCCAAAGTTCACACCTACCGCCGCAACGTAGCCGCAAGCATCATGCTCACCCTATTTACTGTTAACGAGGCCCTCACCACATGGCAGCCTCTTCCTCAGTTCATACCATCAAGTCGTCTCGCCCAGGTACGGCTTGTAAGCCGTGTCCGTGACGTCCTCGCCGCCCGCAGCGGTATTCAGACACCTGCAGGCGGCGTGCCTACCGTGTTCAACGAAAACGGTCAACTCGCTGAGCAGATCGCTCACCTGGTTACGCAGCAGCGTTTCCTCTCATGGAATGCTACTGCTGCTGGTCAGATGGAGATCATTGAGTATCTCGAAGAATTGGTCGAGCTTGTCAAGCTGCTAGTGGGAGTCAACGCCTTCCGCAGCGGCTTGCTGGAAAAGCCCGATTACGGCAACTATCGTAAGCGGATGCAGATACAGCGCGTGCCACTTACCCCTGTGCCTACTCCTCAACGTAACAGCATTGACGTTCCGGCAGAAGAGGACCCAACGCCACGGAGTGCGGTGGTAGATGATCAGCCTGTGACTCAGGGCACCCGTCAAACAGCGACGATGAAGGAGCGTGCTGGAACGTTTCGAGAGAGGTTACGCGCTAAAAAGGGCGATGCAGAGGCTGTCGATAGTGAGAGTGAGGAGGAAGTCCCCATGAGTTTGCAGAGAGTTGGCACAAGACTTTGGGAGAACGATGCGGCGGTGCGACGTCGCTTCACGTATACTGAATAATAGGGTTCAAGGATACATGGGTAGGCTATCGAACTTGCTCTGGAACAGGCTGTATAATAACATTCATCTTCTAAAACAATGACGATGCCAATGATTTCCCAACCATTCAAGGTATCCATCCATATTTGCCAAGGTTTCTTTACATAGAGGTGGCTTGCTTGACATAAAGCTTTTGCCAAGAGGTCAGCACTTTGTACTTGTGAAAAAAAAAAAAAAAAGAAAGAAAGAAAGAGAACCCCATAACAATAGTAATGACAAATGAAGAAGAAAAGTGAGGAAAATGAGCACGTCGTCAACATAACAATATTCTTTAGTCTTTAGTCTTTGCCTTCATGGGCCTTGGTAGTTAAGAGAACACGCCCGCAAGGAGGGGGGAAACAATAAACACAGAAAGGACGGCTCCAATGCCCGCAACCATAAAGATAGATCCAGCCATTCAGCGTTTTTAGACAGCCGACCTTCGTTTTGTAAGCGCTGCCCTTTGGTTCATAGCCTAGACGAGGCCGTCGTAGAGAGATAGGGCTGATACGATTGTCTCGTCTCGCTTGCTACCTTCCTTGAACTCTTCCATATCCAGGCTGCCGTTCTCGTCCTTATCCATCATCTTGAAGATCTTCTTCACTCGCTTCTCGGGGGTATCTTCGTCTTCGGGGAGTTTCACCATGGAGCCAACCTGCGGGCCTGTCAGCATGCCGTCCGGGAGTGTTTCCTGTAGGAACCAATAAAATTTTCTCTTCTGACTTACCATCTTGTAGATGGCCTCGACGATTTTGAGCATTTCGTCGTAACTGATCTTGCCGTCGCCGTCAATATCATACAGCTGGAATGCCCAAGTGAGCTTGTCCTCCATCTTGCCCCGGCTCGTAACGCTCAAAGCACAGATGAACTCCTTGAAGTCGATGGTGTCATTTTTATCGGCATCGAATACCTTAAAAACATAATCGGCGAATGAGCTTGGATCGCCAAAGGGGAAGAATTGTCGGTAGATTTTCTGAAACTCCTCCTTAGTAAGCAAGCCCGAAGGGCAGTCTTTGAGAAAGCCTGGCGGCGCAATGTCAGCCTGCTATCCTGCAATTGGGATGGAAGCCGCGAGGGTGGGCGTGGACGCGGATGCCGTGATATGATACGATACGGTTGGGAGGATCAAAGTTGCGCTTACCTTTGTACCATTGCTGCAACTCCTTCTTGTCAAACTTCGTGGATCTCTGAAGCTCAAGGAGCTGATCTTGCGATAGCTTGGACTGTCTAAAAAGTGCCCAGATATCAGTAATCGTGTTCTCGGAGTGAAAGGATGAGAAGCAACGAGGTTGCAATGACGTCGATAGCCGTCAGCGGAGGGGCACCGTGCCGGCACCAGGGATCGCGCGCCAAGTGAGGCTGCTGATTGACCGATGACATCTGTCACTGGTCGACTCAAATGCGAAAAAGGGGAAAGACCAATAGTTGCAGGGCGACGTGGTATTGTCACTTACGATTTGCCCATTTCGACTTGGTTTTGTATGCTTTATCGGAGAGGATGAATTTGTAATGGCGCTAGTTGCGCAACGTGGTAGGGCTATCGGCTGGCCCGGGGGAAACTGTATCGCAGACGGGAGAGAGAGAGTGACACAAGTCACAGGATCAAGGGTTCGATGTAAGTTGTAGAAGAAGCGGATCGTCGGGTATCGCTCCAAGTGTTTTTTTTTGAGTTGACAAGCGCGTAGTTCAAGTAAGGAACAGCGATTGCGCGAACTGGGTTGTTTGAGGGGGAGTCGGTGGGCGGCGTTCAAGGCCGTGGCCGGGGGGGGTCGATGAGGAGGGGGGTGGGACAGGGCGAGGATGATGCGGGGCGTGACTGTCGTCGTCGTGGTGGGGATATTACAGTTTGGAACACCGCGAAGATAAGAAGGTGAAAGACGATGGTGGCAACCACAACAGTAAGTCTGAAGGGAGAAGCGACGTCGAAATGGCGACAGAAGCGATAGATGATTCAGAGAGAGCCGGACAAGAATATGGCTCAGAGACGAACGGATAAAAAGGTGTTAGTTTAGAGCAGAAGGGGAAGGGGGGAGAAAAAGAGGAAGATGGGACGGGATGGTTGGATGTGATGTGATGCAACAAGATCTTTGGCTGGGGCGCGCTGTGGCGTCCTCAGGTCTGGCGCCGGAAGGACTGCGCAAAACAGGCAGGCACATAACGTTAACTGAGCCCTCCGTAGAAGGTAGCCAGTAAGGCAGCGGAGGCGCGGCGAGGCAGGTACTCCGTACACACACACTCCGCACATACAGTTAGTAGGAAAGATATCGCCCGGCTCATGACTTGCATGGTCAGTCAACCCAGCAGTGGATTAACGGCTTTTCTTTACAGTGCTATGCGCCGAGGTCACGATATGGGGCAGGTCCAATCACAGAGAGCTTGAATGTTCAATTGTGGCTGTGCAGACAGGGGAGTGGACAACTGAAGGGGGGCATTGGACGCTGCGGGCCTATCAGGGGAGGGAGACCTTGCCCGCTCAAGCTTTATTTCTACTTGAGAACTTTCTGCCTAACCTCATCTGCACCTCAGCAGCTTCTTTATCAATGAGAAAATATGAAGAAGAAGAAGAAGAAGAGGGAGGAATGAAGAGAGACATATGTGTGAGGTTCACGGAAGTGGATGTGATTTCCATCTAGAAGTAGCGGACAAAGTCCCCCTCCATGTGAATGAAGCTGATGAATCAGCTCACGGGCGGAACCAATCCATCGCATTGTTCGACATCGATTCTCCGATAATAAGCAACAGCATCGACCGCTAATAGCCTATGAGCGAGCCCTCACTCTTGTGGAACAAAGATCGCACGGGGGCTGCCATCGCCGATAAGCTACAAGTGGGTTGTACTGCTGCGCCCTGCTGCCGCTCCACGCCATCACAAACTCTACTCTACTCTGCTCTTGAGTCGAGCTGCGCTTCAACAGAGGACCGAGTCATGAGGCCTCTTTGCTGTACGCCCCGGAGTACTGTACTACGGATAGGTAGATAGATGATAGGCTCTGATTATGACGAAAGGGGGGGACGAAAATGATCATGTTTAAACCTCATATGATAGATAATTGGCTGCCAACTTTCAACGCCGACGCACATACACCCGCTCTTCCTGCCCATGTCGTAATTCCATTCCACGTACTCCGCCTTGCCCAGTCCCAAAAAGCTTGACGTCGACGACGACGACGACGACGACGACCACCATCCATGACAAAAGCCAAGATCAATATGATATAGGATCATTGGTAGTACAAAGATGGATTTGAGATGAAACCTCGGAGACAGCAAAATGATGATGCTAATGATAATCTCAACCCACCACCGCCTTCATACTGAGGCTTTCGAGAAACCCTCCGAGATCTTCCTTCTTTACCTCGACCACGCAGTGCTCGAAACTGTCGATGCGTACTCGCGTGTTCGTCTCCGATACAACCTCTTGAAAGGCGCTTCCGAATTTATTTAGGCCGTAGCCCTTGTCATGTTCAACATCGTCGTCGTCGTCGGCTTCGTCTTCGGAGTCTGAGGCATCGGAACCCTCCGACTCGGTCTCGAGCTCGTCCTCATCTTCGCCTGCCTCTCGCCGCGCCGCGCGCTTCTCTTCCCTGACCTTTTGCTTTGCCAGCCGAGATTCTTCCTTCTGTTTGAGCTTGGCTTCTTTCTCGGCTCTCTTCTGCTTTGCCGCTTCGCGGTCTAGGAACCTAGTATCTGGACCACCGCCTCCACCAGTACCCACGACAACATAGACTCCGCGTTTCTCGTTGAGACTAGCGACGACCAGAGGCATTCCGCGACCACCATGCGTCAGCTTTCCGTGCGTTTCTCTTTCCTGCTCAGCGAGGGCCTCTCCGATCCATAGAGACAGCTTGGTGAGAGCTGCGGGATGGGTAAAGAGGGAGACATCTGGCCCCTCTTTGACGACGCACATGCGAAATGCGCGAAGGTTCTTGATCTGCTTTTTGTTGATCAGGGATGTCCCTGTGCGATATATCGCACGGTGTAGGAATTGCGCGATGGGAAGACCAGCCTTCAAGGCGTCAATGCTGTGAAGAATTATCAGTCCATGTGATTTCTCTGACCTGCTCATGTGGTCGATACTCACTCTTCCAATGCGTCGTAAGCCTCCCAGAATCGACCGATCCACTCTTCGCTCTGAGCAATGTACTCAACCTCCTCCTCAATCTCCCGGACGACTTGGCTCGCCGCAGGCGCTGTGTCTGGTTGTTGAGGGTGCTTTCCTACTTCAAGCAGAGCTCCGATGACGACGCCAACGTCCTGAGCGCTCAGCGTCGCCCGCCAGCCCCAGCTACGGACAAATCCCCAGCCATCCTTGGCACCTGCGCGATCTTTGCCGTCTGTGTCGACAGAGGGGACCATCTCATCAAGGTTGTAGAGTGAGCCGTACTTCAGGAGCTTGGCCCTCAATTCTCGTTTCAGCATCATGTCCATGTGGGTATAGCTCTGCTTGCATTGCGCCAGGCTTACCCCCATCTTGGCGAGCAGTTTATGTAGTCGCTTTATGCCGTGCTCGCTCCAGGTCCGTAGGCGAGAGAAGAGATAGGGTGAATGAAGCATGCTGTCGTAGAGGCTCCAGTGGCGGATGAGGAGGAAGCGTGGTTCGGGTGAGAGGCGGATGCCATTATCTTCAGGATTCCTGGCTGTAGTTGGAATGACACCCGTGGACTCGACGGCTACTCGGCCATTGGTGATTTCGGGCGGGTTTAGACGCCGCACTTCGTCTCGTAGCAGTTGCCGTATCCTCGCCCCTCTCACTCCTAGCCAGCCAGTCGGTCGACTTCGGTCACTTTGCTTGAGGGGAACAGCAATACCCGCAGAAGAGCGGCCGTACAGTTCCATGGATGTCACGCCCACGATGGTAAGCCAGAGAAGATCGTTGTCTTCTCGACCCAGCTCGGATGCCAGCGAGTACATCATGGAGGAGAGCGGCTCTGAAAAGGATGCCCCGACCTTATAGTACTCGTGAAGAATGGCCTCGTTGTCGCGCCTCAAGCGCAGCAGCCGTCTCCGAAGCGCTCGCGCTGAAGGTGCCGGAGTTCCTTGAGCACCGGATGGTGCCTCCACTGGATCGCTTGATAATCCCACGTCTGGACCACGTAGCGAGATCAAGCCTCGAGCCCGAGGACGAAGAGGAGATGCAACTATAGAACTTGACTAAAACATGTTAGTAGAAAGCATGGACATACTTCAGAGGTAGCACATACAGAGTTACTCCTTCGACGCTGCCGTGGCCTGTCGTCGTCACTCTCGTCGTCATCAAATACTCCATCAGAGCTCTTCCTCTTCTGCCCAGCATGAAGCGGCCTTTGTCCCACATTATCTTCTTCATCATCGTCTTCTTCGTCGTCGTTGTCGCTGTCACCTGGTTCCTCATCTGCATCAATGTCAGGCATGTCGACCAATGCTAGGTACGCATCCCGCTCGGTGCCCAGATCCTCCTCGATATCGCCATCGTCGAACACCACGATCCCGCCCTTGCCTGGCTTGTAGCCTCGAGTAATTCGCCCACCGTCGACGCCAGTCGGACTCCTTGACTGATAGGACGACGATCCCTCGATGGCAGGATCCAGCGGAAACCCTCCGAAGACGTTGCCCAAGTTCCAAGGTCGATGGGCGTCCATGACCCAAACCTCGACTCCGCTGTAGGGACATTCCTCGCCCTCGGGTTCAAGCCCGAGAAGCGAGCCAAGATCGACCATGCCCCCGACACCCAGGCAGACAACCACGCCACCGCTGCCGCCCTGCGACTCCATCATGGGCGCTACCAGCTCGCGCCCAGCCTTTTCGAGGTCGGTATAGCCCGAGACGGGTTGTATCTTGTGGGGAATGTAGTCATGTTTTAATAGTCGGGTGAGGATTCTGCACGCGCAGAGTGCATCGGGCTCAAGGGCGGCAAGGATGAGGACTGGCGGCGAGAGTGGATGGCGCGTGTTTTGGAGGTGGATGTAGAGCTGAGAGATGAGAGACCGCGGAAGATACATGGCTGCGACGAGCAGGTGTATGCGTTTCAACCGCTAGACCATACACGATGGTATTTCATGAAGCATGCGGCGTGTGCGAGTTACGTTGAATCGTGTGAGAAACCGGCTCGATGTAGATCGTTGCGCGTTTGCGGCGTGTAGTATCGCGTAAAGTGGTGGTGGTTCGTGGGTGCTCGGTGGCACGTAGTCGTTGAAAGGATGCAGGGAAGAAATATGAACCCGTGTAAGCCATGCAGTGTAGAGGTTGGAGTTGAAGCGGCAACAGGGTGATGAGTACTATTTTGATATAGTCTACACTGAAGCTGTAATTTTTGTGGTGACGATGAGTCGGTAGTAGTAGTAGATGGAAACCAGGCCGGCAAGCCAGAGCTGAGCTGAGCGTGTTTTTGGATTTTGGAGACGCGCCCGGTAGAACTCGGACGCGCCTGCCAGCTAAAAGTCAGCAGGCCAGTTGCACCAATGAAGGGAGAGCTGCTCGCTTTGGTACTGATGCTGCCACCTAATTACCGTGCACGGGCAAGTACTGGGGTTGTTTCGTCTTAGTTTACATAGTAACGTTAGTTCTATGGCAGAATAGACGTCGCCCGTCACCGTCACACCTGCAATGTTCGATGTTTGGACCATGATGATGCATCGACCCGAGCTCCTCTTCGATATGATGCGACAGCAATAGGCCTGTTCGTCGTCGGCTACCGTCGCGCTGTACGTTGTACTGCATTACGGCACATACGATGTACTGTAACTGCCAAGTTAGTGTGCAGCATGCTGGATGGGGCGCCAGACAAGTTCTCGTCGACGAATCCCGCCTGCGTTGGCCGTCTCTGGGACCTCACAGGTGACAGGCTCACCTCACGATCTACTCTATCTAGTCTACTGTCCCCGCCTGATACAGGAGACCCGAGTGAGAGCTACACGTGAGGGCGCCTCGTCGGGGGCAGCTTGTCCTCGTCGTAACAGAGGGCCACACCAGCCAAGTTCTCTGGCTCGGGCTCGGGCTCGGGCTCGGCTCTCCCCTCCCTCCCGTGCTTCTGGAAACGGGATCCTCGTCTCGTCCCTTGAACTCGAACTCTGACCAATCCCGCCGTGTACACTCGCCTCCACTTGGTCCGGTTTGCTGGGATCTTCTGGGTCTCGTCGTCTCCGTATTTCAAAAACGTCCCAGTCCCAGTCCCAGTCCAGCGGCTTGGGCGCAGCTTGCAGGTCGCCGAACTCCCCTCCGTGCCCTCCTCGCCCCCCCCAACATCCCCTTATACCGGCACCCAGTAAGCTTTCCTTTGATCGACTATTATTTCTACCTTCCTGCTGGGAGTGGCTGCATGCTGCGTGCTGCGAGACCTCGCAACAAGAACCCGACGATCAGGGTTGACCCCACACCCTTATTTCTGCTCTCTTTCTGTAAAACACCATCCTTTGATCTTTCTCTCTCTCTACCTGGACTAGCTCTATCCTCCCCCCCTCTAAGAAATCACTCTAATTTTGGGTACCACGGACTTGTTCGACGCGCTGCTACCACCCGTCGGACATATCTACCCCTTCCTTACTCCAATCGCAAAGCAAGTAGCTCTCCTATCCTACCCAATCACCACCACCCGCCACGAGCTTTGGAGATGAATCGAGACAGCCCCGATCCAGCAGAGGATCCCACTTCTGACTATGCTGACTCGGTGGGGACCTCCGAGTTCACTTCCGTTAAGACTAGGAAGCTCCATTCATTTGAGCACGGAAGGTGATGCTCCTCCTGCTGCTGAGAGTCTCTCTATCTTGTTACTGACCTTCCACAGACGGTATCAAGGCTTTTTACAGGGTCGATATGGCCTCCCAAATGATGAGCCCGAGCAAGTGCGGGAGGGTATCAAACACAAGCTTTACCTCGACTATGTCCTGGAAGGCAAGCTATTTGTAGCCCCGATTGGAGACTATCCGCAGAAGATTGTCGACCTCGGCACCGGCGTTGGCTTTTGGGCCCAAGATAGTCAGTCATTCGTCCTCATCAAGACTGGAACTGGAGCGCAGAATCTAACAGCGCGCCTGCAGTGGCCGAAAACTTCCCGAGCGCTCGAGTTATAGGCACTGATCTGTCTCCTATACAGCCACACTGGACGCCGCCCAACGTCGAATTCCGTGTCGAGGACCTCGAAGATGACTTTCGGCCCTGGACTAGTATCTACGAGGATTCGGACCTCATATTTGTCAGGGCGTTGCTTCAGACCTTACGAAAACCCCGCCAGCTAATTGAACGGTCGTTTGAGTAAGAATTCGCTTTTCAAACCTGGGGATGGAATACAGGAGCTGACTAGCATCCAGATCCCTCCGACCAGGCGGCTGGATCGAAATTCACGAGATCAAGCCATTCGTCTATTCCGAAGATGGCACGGTGGAAAGTGACCACCCGATGAATGAACTATACACGCTTATCGATGGCCCGTTCACCAATGTCTATGGCTGGAATCTACTGTTTCCCAGGCAGATTGCGGATACTCTTCGTGATATCGGCTTCGTCAACGTTCACGAGAAGATCATACCGACCCCAGTCGGCCGCTGGCCATCAGATGCTAAGAAACGTGAGATGGGCTCCTTTCTCCAAGCCATCTGCGAAGACTGGGTCACTGGTATGCTTCCCAGGCATGCGTCCATGGGACTTACAGAGGACGAGGCGCACGAGTTGGCGCATAAAGTCTTTACCGCTCTGAACAACCCGCGTATTCATGCCCAGCTCGATTCAATCAGCTGCTGGGCACAGAAACCAATGCCTTGACCAGTCTCACAGCCCAACCGGAGCCGTACCGGGTCTCATTGGGGTGCAACTCGCTGATCTTTGTCCCTTCCTGGTTCCGAGGGCGTCATTGCTATGCACCAGCCAACTCCCCTGTTGGTTGAAGAAACGCGCAAGTTCCGGATAGACACCCTTCGAGTACAGTACCGTGCATACACCAAATAGCTGCTTGCATGAGACCCTTGCTCCCGGTTGATATACGAGTATCTTCGCATTGGCTCGATGTCACCCGCACTGCCACTACATCGAGTTCAATACCCAAAAAAAGTTGATCCAGAAAGCAAGGGACATTTTACCTTGTTCCTTGCCAGCCAGCGCGATCTGTCCATTTTGGTGCGATCCTGCTTTCTTATCCCATGCACGGCCAGAGGTAGACGAGTTGTTGCATGGCCCTACTCCGTTCCAGCGTCATCCTGGGCGTTTTCACGATGCGACGACATAACGAGCATAAATCTGTCGAGTCTTCTTATATACAGCATATAGCCATCTTAGAAGGCGTAAGGTCGGACTCACTAACAACGGACAAGGGAGACTGATACGGTGCTTAAACTTATTTAGCCTCCCTGAATAAGAACCAGTTACGAAATATCCCATGTGAAGAACCAAATGCTACTTCAGCGATAGATATGACGGGTGTAATGTTTCAGACTTCATATCTATGCCGATCGCGTTAGAAGACTGTCTCTTTGCAAGGACATGCCAGGATATCCGCCTGGATTTCCAGACGTTACATCGATGTATTTGCTTCGTGCCATGTTCTGGTTCTCGTCTTTTACGTTATGCTCTACTGCAATGCTGCATCCTATCCGCTCATATCGCAGTCATTGCTCGATTCTATCTGTAAAGTTTTCCAAAATCCCCTGTTGCAATTGATCATCGTCTTTAACCTGCTCTTCTTCAGTTGCCATACATTCCCCTTCCTTGCGAATTACTCATGCCACCCATACCTCCTCCCATGCCTCTTCCCATACTGCCCATGCCTCCCATACCGCCCATATCTTCTATACCCATTCCTCCAATACCAATACCGCCCATCGGAGGAGAGTCACCCATAGGGAGAAAGCTGTTGAAATTGTTGTAGTCCGACATGAGATACGACCAGTCCATCTCACATGGCTTGTGGGTAGAAGCAGTAGAGCTAGAGTTGAGTCGTTGCATGTGAGAATACTGATCAAAGGGTTCGCCAAAGCCTGTTTGGATGTCGGGAGCACTGAGCGGAGGCGAGACCACCCTCTCTGAATCTTGGCGGGCTTCAGCTCTGGCTTTACGCCTGGCATCTACACGTTCCCTTAGACTCGCTAGAAAGGCGGGCTGCTCGGCCAGCTTGCCTGCATTACGCATTGCTGCCTCATGAGCATCCCAAGCCTTGACGAAGTGGCTGCCAAACGCGACGTGTATAGGGTTATGATAATAGTTCAAAAGGCCTCGAAGGCGATGGTTAACATCGATGACATCCCAAGCGCGATCGACCATGGGACCCAGAGTGCGGTGCCGGAGCTCGTGAATAATGAATATGTAGGCCGGAAAAGGGAACTGATGCATTGAGTACCATTTGAACCCGCGTAATGAATCCGATGACCAGATAACATTATCGTACTCGAGCATCTGAGTAGCTTGGAGGAAAATATGATCGCGTTCGAATTCTTTCAAAGCCACATAATCAGGGCTATTGATGCTGACGAGAAAATTGAGGCGCATCTTGCAGAGGGCTTGGCGGGTCATGGTAAGAGTAAAGAAATGCAGTGGAATCTTGGTATCGCACTGGCTCAGGTAAGTGTTTTCTATATGTGCGCAGAAACCGTCGATAGTATATACCGGGCCACCTTGACCAGCACGACAAATCGTTGGACCTTGAGGGCGTGCGCCGCTCCCTGTGGAGGGGGTCTTCTCATGGTTATTAACCTTGGCATTGTCGCTGTTGCTGTCATTTGCCACAGCCATGGCAAGCTCAGTGCGTACTAATGAGAACAGCATCTCAGTTGGACCAGTATGAGGCGTGGGAGACTCCTTGCCGTCTATATGGAGATCAGAGTCGTTGACATTAAGTGGGAGCTTACAATCGCCGCCACTTGAGAGTGCCGTGACAGTTGAGCCTGTCATCTCGCCTGTCCGGCGGTCATAATCAACTAAAGTCCACCATAAACGTCGTCGCTGTTCAGCCTCGAAGGGCGAAAGGCCATGACGGCCGGGATCTTGATGATAGCCCATGCGTTGAGCCATGCGAACAGCTATACCTACAAGGCAGAAGACTTGACGTGGATCAACTTCCCAGCGAACCGCGAACTCGAATGATGTTAGCATGAGAAGTGCCAAAAGAAAAGAAGAGAATCAAAGTGAGGAAAAGAAGAAAGGAAGAAAGGAAGAAAAAGATCATGTGAGGGAATCTTTAGAAGGGAAGTTGAACCCACCAAGTAGAGCACGTAGGCTTGTAAAAGAACGGGATCGTTAGCCCGCATGAAGCCCGCATCTGTCAGGGCTAGTTGAGTTGCGGCATGATATCTTGCTAATAACTCCTTCTTCGTTTCTTGAAACATCCTCAGCACCTCAGCGTCGTCCAGTGATACGATAGCCATAAGATAGATGGAAAACATGAATGCATGTGTGCTATTCGAAACCCTGTCGATTTGGGAGCTTGCTTCTATGATATGGCTTTGAACAGTCGGAACATGTGTGATCCTGAGTAAGGGATTGATGTTGTCGATATAGACCTGCCAGAGTTTGAATATGTGGATGGGAGAGGGATGATATTGGTGAAGAGCTGGCGTTTGGCTTTGGCTATTGATGATCAGAGGGAAGCCGTTGGGCGCAAACATGTGGTCGAAGGAACGATGAATATGAGATTCTCCATCTTCTTCATCAGATGAATTGTGTAGCATCTGTTCACTAGCCCGGAACTTGAAGACTAGTCAGCTGGAAATCAAAAGTCAGATGTAAACGGCATGATGACAGCTTACCTCCCTGTGAAGTAAGAGACACTTCTTGCCAATAAGCCTGATTGAGTGTCAGTAATTCAAGCAACGACTCGGTTACGAATGTGTTAAACATGCCTATCAGAGTGAGAAGCAGCTGTCGATGCGCTCGTCTCGGGTGACGTTTTCAAGCCCTCAAATTCATTTTCCAAATCTTCTACATCATCACCTTGGGGGGCATCCAACCGTAAGTCGTTTCCGATGGCATCAAATTTGATACCATTTTCAGATAAAAGGCACTCATACCGTCTCAGGCGCTCGATGAGATCTTTCTCGTGAAGACGCTGCCTGCGACGGCGACGAGGCGGCTGTGGAGGTTCCACGCGGCATTCGACCTTTGCCTTGACGCAGTTGGCACATGGTTTGTTCTTGTCACAACGAACCTTGCGCTGCTGACAGAGAACACAGCTTGTGCCACGGGTTAGTTTGATGGCGGTAGTGTCCGGGTGCATAGGGAGTTGGCCTTGCATGGTAGGCATATGAGAGTACGACCCTGGCGGAAGTTGTTGCGGCGACAATCCGCGGATGGAGTCTGACATGGGGGCCCAAGACAGTAGTTCAACTCAGAAGACTGTGACTCAAAACTCAATCATTGAGCAAGAAGTAGTTAATCGGTGCGTCTGATTAACTGGTTATGCTGTGAAAGAGCTAGATAGTGCGTGGTGACTGGTGAAGGTGGTGATGAGGACGGAAGAGCGGCTTTAGCTTCGTGTTGATGTCGACAGCAGACTAGCGTAGATAGATAGACTAGGCCAACTAACTTAGGCAGCCTCTTTTACATTATAAATACCGCGGGTGTCAAATGCGAGGTACGTGATCGATATAGATGTCTTCAGACACGCGCTATGATGGTAAGATCTTGACCAATCTCCTCGAGTCTCTTTGGATGTCGATCGGCCCAGTTTGCCAATACGCAGTGGTAGGGCTGAATAGAGAGAGGGTGTGGTGTGGTGCGATGTCCGATGATGGTGTACTCGCTCATAATAAGGTAGCTCCACCAAGCTGTAATTTACGGATCCTCACGAGATTCTGCCAAGGGATCTCGTAGCTCAGCTTCCGGCGACGAACTGCCTCGTCCAGATAGTAAAGTAAGTCAGCAGCGTGGCGAGAGAGTCGATCCGGAATTCGATGCCAATTGCGATAAGAGGGATAGAAACGATACTGTCTTTTCCACCTAGCACGGTACGCTTACCAATTGAGAGCAGCTCCTTCTTTTAGCCTCCCAAACGTAAGATCGAGTTGTTCGTACAGTAGATGAAGGAAGATCAGAGGGAGTGAGAGATCGAGGGGTCCGAAGGGTCTTGCCGACTACCCGCTCGGTCCCGAGCTGACATGAACCGGGTTGGACCTGCCTCAAGCATACATCCAACGATTACCCCAATTGGAACTAGCGGCGACCTTCGGCACCGATCGTCTGAACTACTCTAACTGTCGAAAGTCGTCGTGAATAAGCCGGCCTAATGTCGCAGATTAGGACCGACCTCCCACAACTTCGGACCCTTCGAATGCTTTGAAATCTCCGGCACCCTTCTTTATTCTTCGATATCATTAGCTTTGTCTACTGCATGATGTGTTCGGGCCCGGGCCGTTTGCTCTCGGACAGCAGGTCGCCGTTATGCCTCCTCTACCTCGTGTATATGAGGCCCTGGATGCCAAGCGGTCGTCGATACGAAAATGCATATATAGCAGGTAAGACTACACCCTCTTTGCGTTTGTAACCAGGATACCAAGACGGCTTCACCTGTTGAGCTTCTGATCATCTGGGCCTATCGACTACTTCTTCTCATCTTCCATTGTTCCATCGACCGGGCGTTTGACTTGCTCGCATCATCCAGCATAAGATAGGAGAGAACCTTTTTGTCTTGTCACAGAGGCTCAAACAATGGAACGACATGAGGGCAAGTCAGAGGGTTTGCAAGCCTACGGCCAAAAGTCTGTCAGCTCCTCCTTGACCGATATCCAGCCTCCCAGTGGTTTAGATACCAAGATACTGTCTCCTGGCAAAGATGCAACAGTACCACAACCTCACCAGACAGCCGAACACCTTCACGAGGTCTCGTCAAAAGTCAAACCCAACCTCGAGACGCAAAACCACGAAGGCGCAGTGCTCGATGACGATTTCGAAAGGAACTACAAGCCCAAGACACTCAAGTTTTGGCTCATCTTGAGCTCATCATTCGTGTCCATGTTCCTCGTCGCTCTAGACCGCACCATCATTGCCACAGCTATCCCCCAAATCACAGACCAGTTTCATAGTCTCGGTGACATTGGCTGGTATGGTTCTGCTTATATGCTGACGACGGCCGCTTTCCAATTGGTATTTGGTCGTATCTACCGCTTCTACGATTTGCGTCTGGTCTTCCTTGTATGCATCGTCGTCTTTGAGGTGGGCTCGGCAATATGTGGTGCTGCGCTGAGTTCAGCTTCCTTCATTGTAGGACGAGCTATTGCTGGTATGGGATCGGCAGGAATCATGACTGGCTCCATGATGATCATCGTTCATATGGTGCCGCTTCACAAGCGCCCAGTATTTCAGTGTCAGTCGCTCTCGCTCACCTACCCTTTTTTTTTTAGCAGTGGAAGCTTGCTAACATCTCGAAGCAATGTTTGGCATGGTTTTCGGCATCTCTGCCGTAACGGGGCCTTTGATTGGTGGTGCCTTTGCCACTCATGCGACATGGCGGTGGTGCTTTTACTTGAACCTTCCCATCGGTGCCGTTGCATTCGTTTTCTTGTTCCTGTTTCTTAGGACGAGTGCCCCAGACACTTCTCAAGGATCCATATCCATCGGCAAGCATATCCTGAGGCTTGATCCGCTTGGGACTTTCTTCTTCATCCCTGCTATGGTCTGCCTTGTTCTCGCTCTGCAGTGGGGTGGTACTGCATACGCATGGAGTAGCTGGCGTATCATTCTTCTATTTGCCATGTTTGGGCTAGTAGCCATCGCTTTTGCTGCCGTCCAAGTCTTCATGCCAGAGACTGCGACTATTCCCGTACGCGTTATCAAGCAGCGTTCGGTCCTTGCTGCAGCTTGGTTCATGTTCTTTCTTGCAGGCGCTATGATGGTGGCTGTTTACTACATGCCACTGTGGTGTAAGTATGGCCTTGACTCGAACAAGGCTACGTTGGGTTGCTAATTTGCTCCTTAGTCCAGACGGTCAAGGGCACCGACGCTGTCACCTCGGGCATAGACAGCATACCGCTGGTCGCGGCCATGGTGGTCGTAGGGATAGTGTCCGCAATCATCACCCAGCGCATCGGCTACTACAACCCCGCGATGATTATCTGTCCCTGTATCATGGCAGCAGGAGAGGGTCTGCTCTACACACTCAAACCCAACTTTGGGTCCTCGCATTGGATCGCCTACCAGTTTATTGTCGGCGTAGGTCTAGGACTGGGCATGCAGACATCGAATCTCGCGGTTCAGGCTACCCTGCCTAAAGAGGATGTACCGACAGGTTTTGCCATTTGCATCTTCACTCAGCAGCTTGGCGGTGCTGTCTTCGTGGCAGCGGGCCAGACGATCCTCAACAGCCTTCTCGTGGAACGCCTTCAAGATATTCCGGGCCTTGATCGGAAGATCGTCACCAATACCGGCGCCACCGACCTGCATAGTAAGATCCCTGAAAGGTTTACGGGAGCTTTAGTTGATGCGTATAACTACGCCATCACCCATATTTTCTTGTTGGCGTTGGGTTTGTCGATTGCGCAGCTCTTTTGTGCCGTGTTTGTTGAGTGGAAGAGCATAAAGAAGACGAAACAGATTGAGACTGAGAACAACGCTTCAAAAGAAGCGCTAGAAAAGAACGACATGAAGTAAGGCATGGGTCTATTTTGGTTCAGAGAAGAAGCAGGTGCATCAACTAAGAGACCAGGAGTCACGTTGGTCAAATCCCCAATCAATCAGTTTAGGCTGAATAGGTAAATGCAACCTAGATAGAAATAAAAATCTTCAATCCATGTTGTGCCGAATGGTCCTGATGACGAGATCATATGTTCTTGAAGGTAAATATCATGCTGACGATAGTATGCTTTATGAGCCATGTGACAAGAAGCATCTGATCATGTTCATATGTAAAATGTTTGAGCGCGATGATCGTACATGGACTATAACGATACATAACTTCAAACAATCATCGTATTGGCAATGTCTACTGCAGGAACGATTGTCTTTTTTTCTCGCCTGGTAAATGCATCATCTGCCTCTTTTAACTAAAAGAAGCATCATGAACAAAGATCACGACATCAATAGAATGGACCTGCGGACCAAATGCAAATCCCAGCGGAGAGAGAACATTAGATCTTAAATAGCTTAACAAACTAGTAATTTCCTTACTTTTTCTTTCTAGTAAATAATCGTCTTACTCAGACGTGCAATTTTCTGCTATGTGCTCCAATCTCAGAACCACCATGGCCTGCGGGCATGCCTTCACCAGCTCAACCTACCGCTGCAGTCTCAGTTCAGCATCGCCTTGCACCCCCCGAACCAAGCGTCGATTTATAAATGATACGTGTGCTGAGTGCGACTCGGAACATAGAAGATGGAGCGCGCGGCGGAATTACGAGACGCGCCATGCTGAGCTACTACGTCAGTACGTGGCTGCTAAGAAGAATGACGACCGGGCTGCCATGTTAGGGGTGGAACATTCGGTTTGGGATAGCTTTCGGACAATGAGAGAGACAAATATTCGGATGACTTTATTACGACGACGCCCAGACGTTTTGTGGTGGTAGTGAAGTAGAATGGTTTCGGTGTACTCTAGGCTCTGTCTTGTCCTAACTATTTCAATAAACAAGCAAACCGAAATAGAACAACCTCAATGTCGTATCATCGTTCGATTACACATATTCTTGAGATTTCTCTTAATCCTCTATTTATTCCCTAACGCCGGCAATGAAAGTCGCTTTGATAATATGATGCATGATGTTGGTGGCAAAAGAATGTTCTGTACAAGGGTATGCGGTCGTGTATGTGGTAATTGATCTCGTGAGATGGGTATCGTGTTGCATGTAGCGGAGAATGCCGGAGTTTCTCATCTGGTGACCAGCACACGTCGAGAAGTTAACCCAAAGTTGGTGCTAATACGATCGAGGTGATAGAGGCTGTGGTGATATTGAGCGTGGTGGACCTGCGTAGTCGACACATCTGAAGGTTGGTGATTCGAAGTCGACGCGAATCTTTGGTAGAGCTTTCACGCTGATAGTGCTGGAAAGAGAGGATGATGATGATGACGATGACGATGATGTTGACATGAAGGAGTCGGATGATCCGAAAGATGCTTCTTGCTTGCGTTTCTTGCTGGGCAGGGGAGACTCGTGAGATACGCTATCCTCGAGACGGCGCTTCCCTGCCTGTCTTGTGATCAAATTCATGTTGTATCTTGTGGTGGTATTGAAAGTCGATCGACGTTTTCGTACTTGATATCCTCAAATGCGAAGAGGGTAAAGTAAGGCCAGTCAGCAGCAGTAAGACTGGTCAGGGTTCGATTAAAACAACCAGTCTTCAGTGCAGCGAATTAAAAGACACTTTCCTTTCCTTTCCTTTATAGCCTAGATTCTTGTTAATGGGCGAACAGTAAATAGCCTGCATATAAAGTGGAGGTTTGTGTTCCAGCAAAGTGAATAGGCAGAGCAGAGACAAAGATCTGGTTTGTTGGTTGGACTAGCCAATCCACAAAGAATAGACTCCTCTAGCTCAATGGGCAGTTCTGTCTTGAGAGAAGGCACGAGAAGGAGATTGGTAGAGAATAAAAAGAAGAAGAAAACGTGAGGAGAGGGTAGCACAGGGTCATGGGGATAACCATAGGTGTAGGCGAGAGAGAGGGAAGAGAGAGGGAAGAGAGAGAAAATAAAGTACCTTTGTGCTTGCAGAGCTATACCTGCTAGAAAGTTTGTTCCGGCACGGAGATAGACTACCAGAAGCTAGAGTAGTCCGAACAGACAAAGCTAGAAAGGCACCCAGGTATAGATACCGAGACAGTCTGCGATGCAGCTTTAGAGTGTCTCGCCGATTTAAAAAGGCGGTTGTTGTCAGCTGATTGTGCTGCAGCCATATCGGACAATGCCACTTCAACCGTCAATACTCCACAATGCAGCATACGCTACAGCACTCCATATGTTGACCCCAGTTACGGCGGAGCAATCAATGTCTTAAGGAAGCACAGAAAGCTAGTGACAATCGAATGCGGGTGAAAGAACAACGGTTGAGCATGAAAAAAGGCCAGCAAGCGAAACAAAGGTGCTGAATGAAAGGGAAAAGTGACTCGATCGAGGCGAAGAACAAATTGATGGAAGTGGCGGGCTGTTGAGATCGCGTTCTCGGAAGCACGATGAGTTACGGAATCTCGAGCAAAAGATCCGATTCTTCCAGACCGCAAAATTCAAAGGTTGCATTGTAGGTGGACAAAGTGTTGGCCTGCATCGCGAATAACGATGTCTTGACATGAAACTGGTGTTGTTTCACGGCTTAGTCATTCGCGATTGCCTAGAGTAGAGCTCTACTCCGTAATTCCCATCGTAAACCCCACAAATCAGCGCGGGGCATCGTCACCACAACGGATACCTTTACCTAAACATCAACGACACCAGCTATTTTACTTCAACATCACGAGTAGCACGGAAAGCTGCTCAGGCTTATTCGCAAAGGGAAAAAAGGAAGAAGGAACTCTCCCTAGACCCAAGACCAAGATTCGACATTCGAAGACTAGAAAAACAGACAAAGACACAGCAGCTGTCCCGGTGGTACAATGGCTGCCACGACAACCACCACCAACCCTCTGCTCTCGAGCCAGAAGAGCTCCGAGCTCTCTGCGATCCTTCACCCTCTTGTTCTGCTCACCATTTCCGATTACATCACACGCCATACACTCCGCGAGCAAGAAGGTCCCATCATAGGTGCGCTTTTGGGCCAGCACAATGGTCGAGAGCTCACGATAGAGCATGCTTTTGAAGCTCACACCCGAGCTTCTCCAGGCACCCAGGGAGGCTTCCTGCTGGACACGGAAAAGTTCACGGCCCGCTTAGAGCAGAGTTAGTCCATCACGCAACTTCATCGAGTTACTGCTTACCGTTTTTTTTTTTGTAGTGGTCGCCGTACACAAAGATCGTAACCTTGACTTTGTCGGTTGGTACACCCTCCTACCTTCCTCCGGCCCTACTCCCACCATCCTTGCGATCCACAACCAGATTCTCGAGTTCTGGAACGAATCGGCATTTCTTCTGGGCTTTCATCCCGATCAAGTCTTGGACCACTCCGTCGGTGGCAGGCTACCCCTAACCATTTACGAGAGCAACTTCGAAGTCGACGATTCCAAGGCTGATACCGATGGCGAGGATAAGAAGATGGACGATGGCGAACCCGCGCTCAAGCTCAAGTTTAGAGAAATCCCATACACTGTCGAGACAGATGAGACCGAAATGATCAGCATGAACTATGTCGCTGGTGCAGGCGGCAACGCTGCTGCTGCTGCCGTGGCAAAGGAAGACAAGCCCTCGCGATCCATTGAATTAAACGGGAAGGGCAAGCGTCGCCTCGTGGAGGACTCTGATGATCCTTCATCGGATGTAGCCCAGGAAGAAAGCATCCTTACTCTTGAGGAGGACGAAATGATTGCCGCGCTTACCGCCAAGGCCAATGCCATCAAGATGCTCCATTCTCGCATCCACCTCCTTACGACTTACCTCCAACGCCTTCCGCCTTCATTTTTCAAGGACGGCTCACCTCTTGGAACCATGGATGTGGACCACACGACACCCTCATACACCATGCTCCGCCAGATCCAGGCCCTTGTCAGCCGCCTCGACCTAGTCATCCCTTCAGACAAGGTCTCGTTTGAGAAGGAGATGCTGCATGAGGCCAACAACGTGCATCTCGTCGGCTTGCTCAACAATATCATGCAAGGTGTCAATCAGGCACGCGATGTTGGCAAGAAGTTTAGCGTCGTGGAGTCGGCCAAAGCGTCTAACCGTCGAGGTCAGGATTTCGGCGGTATTGACCCAACCTCATTCAGCATCCGAGGCGCTGGTGATCTCCACATCTAAAAGGGCGGACTGGCTGGTAGATCAACTTTATCAATCACTGAATAGTGTCTCCATATCCTCGTTGATTTTTCCGTTCATTTAGCCAGGCGTTAGGTGTTGCTGCAAGAGAGTCAAGTTGGCTCCTAGAAGGGAACTGGTTCATTTCTATGCGCCATAGCATTGATTAAGACCCTAGAACACATACTCAGTTTTTCCGAAGCTATTGGTTTCAATAGAATAAAACTGCTCAAGCAATCAGGCTGACCCTCCTGTGATTTTCTTAAAACAAGGAAAGAAGAAACCCCCCATATTATCCCACCCGGATATTCCATCCGCCTTACCTAACAAGAAGCATTCATTTTCCTCCTCTAATACCGCCCCTTTAACGCCAGATGAAGATTTTACCAAAGCCAATCGAGTAACTCGATTCTAGAAATCAAAACACGTGTATCACGCCTCAATGACGACTTTAAGCACCAGATTACCTTCGTCATCACTCGTTCGTGATGCAAGCTCGAAAGCACCCTGAGCTTTGTCCAAGCCTTTGAAACGATGCGTTACCATATCATCGAGGGAAGGTAAGATGCTGCTCGAAGGATTTCGGGCTTGAGAGCAGAGGAGCCTGATGCCCGTGGCATAAGTATTGGCATATCGAAATATGCCGAGAATGTCGATCTCGCGAAGATGCGCAACGGACAAAGGGAGGGTTTGCACAGGCGTGCCCATACCCACCATGATAATCTTACCGCCAGATTTTGTCGCATAGAGGCCGGTTTGCATACAAGCTTCCTTGCCAGTGCACTCAAAGGTAGTATCAACACCGTCTTCATCCTCCTCCAACAGCAAAGTATTTGCGCCCAAGGAGGAGGCGAGGATCTCTGCAGCAAGGCTCTTGGCGTTATCGAATCGGCTGGTAGCAGATAAAGTGCTTGCAGGTGTCATGACACCGCTGGGAGTAGAGGTTCCAGAAGGCGCATTAGATGGAGTGAGGTATGCTCGAGGCGTAACGAATCCATGAGTAGCAAAGCCATGTTTGACAGCGTAGCTCACACGGCCAGCATCAATATCTGTAATTGTCACAGAGGTACAGCCGGACTGTCGCGCCATAGCTGCGGTCAAAAGACCAACTGTACCAGCTCCAATGACAAGAGCTGTTGAGCCAGGCTCCGGTTTAGCCCTGTTCACTGAGTGAATTGCTACTGACAGGGGCTCGAGAAGAGCCGCTGCCTCGTATGAAATGTTGTCTGGTAGTCTAGGGTTGTTAATTCCTATTCTTAAGAGGTTGGTATCGTGAAGTGCACGTACTTATGACACCAAACAGCCGGGTGGTTTATCTTTTCTTGCAGCGTGCCTTGATAATGAGGGTATGTCTTGGCACTGCTTCGAAATCGGAGCTTCTTGCAAAGGTTATATCTACCTCTCCGGCAAATACCACACTGGCCGCAGGCAACTCCAACCTCAAGAGCAACTCGGTCACCAATCTGAAACCCTTCAACTTGCGGGCCGACAGCAACAACTTCCCCCGAGGATTCATGTCCCAGAGAAAGGGGGTGGCAGGCACAGAGGTCGCCGTTGGCAAACTTCTTGTAGTAGGAAACGTCGGATCCGCAGATTCCAGTAGCCTTTACTGCTATCTGGAGCTCTCCAATACCTGGTGCGTTGACGATCTTTGTCTCCTAAACATGACTCCGAGTCAGTGAAGAACGCTAGAGGCAGGGATGGATCGTGCAGCATAGGATTCCTTGAAATTTACCATGCGCAGGTCTTTAGGTCCATGCAGGACTGAAGCCTTACTGGTGAACGACTTCCGACTAGTCAAAGCTAGAGCCTCTGACCCGACACCTTCCATTGCAGATGGAGCCATGGCTAGAAATATGCTGTAGGTAACGTGGGATGTGGGTGGGATGTTAGACGAGATGGACGCTCGAGGAAGGTAGACGGCTTGGCTGATTGCCTATTGGGGACTGTTGAATAGGCAGGATTGGCCGATCAGTGAACAATGAGTGGAAGCAGCCGAGCAGCGTGGGGGTTTCGTTCCAGGGTCGAGTGTAGTTGATGAAGAAAGCTCCTCTTAAGAGTGGTAGCAAGCTAACTTGGATGGTTTCTGGGTCCAGATAATGCCCTAGAAGTTGAACAAACGACAAGAATCCGCTTCAAAAGATGAGAATTGATAATGGTTTTTGAGGGGCGTAAGGATCATCCTTTAAATAGGTCAATTTGCCAATAAGGGTAGTTTGGTCAGGCAATTTGATTTGGCAGTGATCCAGAGCTGCAACCTTTCGAGCTTATGAGCTCAAAGTCAAGCTCGAACCCAAACGCAGTGCCAAGGAGCAGCGGTCCTTGGGAGGCATTGATCTCAGGCGGAAACAGTATACCTGTGCCCAGTAAGGTGGCGACGGGTAATCTCTATATGGAATAGGAAGCCTTCGGGCTAGGTTGTAGATTCACAGCCATGCTGCATGACATGACAAGCTGGCAACAGAAGATCCATCTTTGGCACGTCATATCTCAACAAAACACCTACGTACCTGAGCTGAATCCGGCCAGTTGGACGGGCGGGGTGAGCAAATAGTTGCCCTGCATATCACGCTGAGTGGATGTCTCGATGCTGGCCCATGGACGTGCTTGAGTTTCGTTGTTTGCTCATGTTCAGGGGTTGGGATCAACCATGTGTGTTTAGTTGCTTTGTTGGCATACCATACTGAGTTAATGTGCGGGCGAAGGTGGTGTTGATAGTGATTTGCTTGTTGTATCCAGGAGTATATCAAGACTGTGCACATCCTTGGAGGGGGTTGAATATGCTGTTGTCCAATGGGAAGAAACAAAAAAGGCATTATGTGATAACGGACGAACCGAAACATCAGAATAGATGGCGGCAAATGTACTGTCTGGCGCATTCAATTATGCGGTGAGGGTGCGTCGTGGCAGCCTTCTCAAGTCATAGGCCGAAGCCGGCTGACTTGACAGCTCGTGGTGAAGGCCAGATACCGCACAAAGCACAGCCAGATACTATGCAACAGTGCGCTGCAGAGTCCAAACCATGTTCGAGGCTTCGCTGCTGCAGTAGCGCGTGCGAGCAACATGAACGTGGCAGCGTTGTTGGATGAATGCAGGGATTGAAAAGATAGCTACACGACAGAGTATCAAGAATCATCTCCAAAGTTCGACCTGCTGCTCGGAGTAAAAGGTGGAGTTGTTGCCACATGCATGCTTATCTAAATTGCATCCAATGTAGTAGATAAGGCAGTAGGCACGGTATACGGCATAGAAGTAGGGTAGGAGTAAGGTGCTGGAAGAGATGCAAGTCGTGCCTTCCTCGAAGCACAGCGACCATCACCATCACCATCACCATCGCCACCATCGCATAAAACACCCCCTGCCAATTCTAACATGCAGCACTTCCGATGTAAAAAGAGCACCAATCGGAATGGTGCTGCTCACCACACCCACCTCAAGGGCCTGCAGGTCCTGAGCATCAATGTTTCTCTGTTGTCTCTCCCCTCTTTCACCAAAGATCAACGACTCATCAAACGCTGTCAACAATTGCCAAACCAAATCGCTTCGTACATGATTCCCCGCTTCGCTGTTGCAATTAACCCAAGCATGTTACAGAAATCGAGATGATCACCTTCTCATTTCCTCTGCTCCCTGCCTAGAATACGTCTGGTTGGGATGAGCTTCGATAGATGTTACTGAAGTTCGCACGTCGGACATCAGACGACCAAGTTAGACGGCAAGCACGTATTGTTGAAGCAACTTTAGCTGCGACCTGCCATGTTTAGGCTGGCAAGGGTGTCGGGGTGGTTAGTGCCAGTATGATGTCGTCGCTTGTGATTCGAACCCCAAGCCGAGAAACGTAACTGTCATGATGCAGTTCGCCTATGTTTCATATCCTCATTCGATCATGTTGCAGATAATTTCTAAAGAGCTCGGCTCGATGCTTCAGTGACACCAACCAACATGGTCCATACGGATGTGTAGACTCATTCGCCGAACCACCCCTACCTCTTCTGCAACATCTCATCACCCTCATGTCCTCTCAAGACGTCAGATCCGGATATTGCTCTTCAACTTCCGACACTTCTTGATGTGAGTCCCTGCTACCCGAGCATTTGGCATTGGACCGACATCACACCGTCTGCCATCGATTCCAGATGCATATCGAGATAGGTGTCTTCGTGGTTCAACAGACGAGTCAGTTCTGGATATTTATGCGAAGTCGTACAAATACACTAAGCAGCTCGATCGCTATGTCAATAATGTCGTGCTACTTCCTACCTACCACGAAACATGGCATGAAGTATTCGCTTGTAGATTAGCAAGGTCGGACCGAAATATCAGGATCAAGTTAGCAGCTTGCACATACATGATGCCTGGTACACGGAACTTGAATACACTGAGTAGCAATTACGGCTTCAGACCGGTCAGAGAAGGGTGAATAATAGGCCAGTAATTCCAAGAGGCGTTATCTGTGCATATCGTTGTGCGTTCTCCGGCTGCGACAAATACTTGATAAGGCTGTTCGAAGTAACGCTAAGGACGAGATCCTTGCTCGCCATAACTTGTACTATCCGTAGTAAGGCAATTGGTATTTGGAAACTATCTAGTTCTCATGTCTTTCACCGTTGTTATACAAAGTAGCTTGCAGGTATCGGAGCCAGCGGCTCACCGCCAATTTCGCCACATCTGCCTTTTACTTCGCGAGCAGTCGGGACCAACAAGGGGGATATTGGTGAGACAGGGATGGCTGGGCCGGGGGTTGCAACTGGTTATGGCTCGTGTGCGATGCATCCAGCAATGCGGCGAGAAGAGCTTGTGGTGACGGCATGTCGTAAAGCACAGAATTCCCCTTCTGATCGAGACAAAGACTTCGTGAGGTATTGCACAATGGCAAGATGTAAGAAACCAGATAAAATTTGCATGTGACAAACATAGTCTCGAAGGGGGCTACACAACTTGAGTGGGACAGAGAAGAAGAGATGAACAAAACCGATGTAAGCCCCTTTGCACTGCAGACCCATATCAACCTTCACACCATAAAACTACGGAGATTAGAAGGTGCTCGCCGCCAATCGACTTGCAGCATTTCTGGCATCGATCCTGTCATCGTCGTCTTCCTCTTTGAGACTCTTAAGTCCAGACGTACCCGGAAGTCCCTGAGTCGACTCTGCGGCCTCCTCCTCTTCGTCGCCCTCCTCTGGAAGCTTAGCGATGAGGCTTCCTGTAACATTGCGATTGCTGGCATCTGAGCGACGTGGGACACCGCTCCAGGCATCTCCCTTGGGGCCTTGGCTGGCCGCAAGACTCGTGCGGCGCACTGTAGGATGCGCTTCTCGTCCCAAGCGGCTGAGGCCGCCCGAGGCGTCGATTGATCGAACATCGGGGCGAACAGTCTCGAGAACAGCAAGAGTTCGTCTTTCGGCTTCTATCTCCCGTAGTACAAACTCCCGGATGCTCATACGCAAATCCGCAGTAGTCCTGGAAGACCACTTGCGATGCTCCTGAACCAGATTATTTGTGACACGGTTTGTTTTCTGGAACATGTAGTTCTCGTGCTGGCGGGCTTCGTCCAGGGCCGAAATCGCCTCGTCTACCTTTTCACGACGTACACTGGAGCTGGCTTTGAGTCGGTCGGCAGCGTTGAGCTTACTCCTGGTCGCCTCCTGCGCTTGCAAAAATTCTCGGATGAGGATCTGGCGGTTAGTGAGAGATTCCTTCACGATGAACGCATCTTGCGAGTGATACTGGAAAGGGTCGCCGATAGTGGTAGCCTCCGCGGTAGCCTGCGCGGCGTGATAGTCGCCAACAGTCTGCACAGCTTTGCCGAGTTTTCGGTATGCGTTAGCCAGACCAGGGTGAGGTTCTTGAACATTCATGCTCGTAATTTTGGCGCCATATTCCGCTTCGGCAAGTCCAAGGCCTACAAGAATCCGTCAGTACTTCACGAGCGCGTACTATTTATTGTAAGCATTGTTGCCGTACCTCTTCGCGCTTTAACCAGTTTGTCAACCTTGTGACCGGCATCCATTGTGCCGAGATAGAATAGCTTCACCGTTGGTCGCGCTGACGACAACTCAGTCTCATCTGGTGGGGGCGCAAATTGCTTCAGAATCTTTCTGCGAACGCCTGTTGCTGGCTGTTTTCGCTTCACCATGGGGCTGTAGCCGAAATCGCTCTCGATGAAGAGCACCATCTCGTCGTCTCGCATAAGAACCTCATTGTTGCATACGTAGTTGAACCATCTCTGCATGAGCGCCTTGACACGAATTTCGTCCTCCTCGGTACCTGCACCGGCGGATGTCAGGGCAGGAGGCACTGCAGGGACGAGTGCCTCTGGGTTTGCGGATATCAGGTGTTCGGCGAGTTTAACGATCTCTGAGTGTAATCTTCGGACATCGCGGAATTGCGTAGTTCGGAAACGAGGAATGTTCGTCTAGAAGTAAATTAGTGATGTAACTGGGAAAGTAAATAAAGGCCGACGTACGTGAACGTCGAACCGTAGGATAGGGTCCTTCTTGCCAGTCCGCTCGAGCCCAGTAATCTTCGCCTGCAGTCGGAATTGAGGCTGGGCTGGCTTCTGGGGCTGTTCTTGACGATGCTGTGCCCCAGGTCGGATATGCTGTTGCTGCTGGTGCTGATGCGGCTGCTCACTGGGAGTGGCCGCAGATTCGGGCTCTGAAGGGTTCACAGTCGACGAGGTATCCGTCTCGCCAGATGTCGTGGCAGTACCGGGCCGCTGGGAGCTCTCGCGCTCATCGATGGTATGATCCTGGCCAAGGCCATTTGAGGACTGGCTGTCGTATGGAAAGGGGGGCGGGTCGCCTGAAACGGGGCTGAAGGTCGATGCTTGACGGGCCGGCGACGTGGCAGGCGAGGCATCCCATGGAGAAGCGCCGACAGGATCGTCAGCCTCATGAATACTAGAGCTGTAGTCCATGGTGGCGGGCGCCTGAGGTTGTTGGTAACGATCGGAGTGTTGTGGCAGAGCTGTATAGTTAGAGTGATGACGCTGCGCCCCGTACGACGGTAGTGGTCTCGTCTCGGACGTATCGGTAATCGTAGAGGATGTTGCTTAAACTACACGCATGCAGGGCATTGCTTTGAAGCAATAAGGTTTAGACGTTGCAACTTGTAGTATAGTGTTATTGCACTGTGCCTCAAGTTCGTCCGCGCGCGCAGTGGTTCCTCTCGCTGACGCAAGTTGGCTCTATTGTAGGTTGCTCTGCGGCGCGCCTCACTTAGCTTAGATCAGGCGATGGGTCTGAGCTCCGCATTGGTTCTCTAGCCGCAGCTTATCGATTGGCGCCTGACGTTTGGTCCTCTTATCGATCCCCAAATTTAGTTAGTGAGGGGCAGCTGGGCAAAATTTCTGGATATATTTGATAGAAGCCAGACCTTGAAATCTTTCTGTGACATATCGACTGCGGCTCCGTATACACTGCTTGGTCAATCGTTCCATATACTAGTCAAAATGGGTAAGAAGCGTTCGAGAGAGGAGGTCCAGGGCCCGCCTGCGGACCAAAACATGGATAAGATGGATCATGACGGCTCGGATGATGACGAGGTAAGCAGATGACAACTACACTTGATCGCATCTTGTATTAAATTTGATGTGCTAGGACTTCGATATGGTGGACGTTGATTTCGAATGGTTCAACTTTGACCCCGAGGTCGACTTCCATGGCACCAAGACCCTTATGCGACAACTCTTTGATATCGATGCGCAACTCTTCAATATGTCGGCTCTTGCCGACCTCATACTCTCACAACCTACCATTGGCTCTACTATCAAGGTCGATGGTAAATCGAACGACGCTTACGCATTACTCACGGTCTTAAATACGCATGTGCACAGAGAAAAAGAGCCTATGAGGGACATTGTCAAGTACATCGTGGAGAAGGCGCAGACCAACCCCTCGTTGGCTGCCATTGCTGAGCTTCTCACCGGCGACAAACACGTTGGCCTGGTGCTATCAGAACGCTTGATTAACATGCCCTCCGAACTTGCGCCGCCGTTGTACTCCATGCTAGTTGACGAGGTTGAGGCGGCTGTGGAGGACAAGGAACCGTATGAGTTCTCACACTATCTGATCCTATCCAAGACGTATCAGGAACTCGAATCGAAGCTCGAAATGGAGGGCCAGAAGCGTAAGAAGGCCAGAGAGGAGTCTGAGGTATACTACTTCCACGCCGAGGACGCAGCGCTGCAGAAACATGCCGTGGCATATGGCAACTTCAACTATACAAAGGAGGATGAGTCAGTGGCGGACAGTAAGCGTGCGTTCCAGGAGATGGGCGTCAAGGCGCAGGGCCACATGATCCTCATCGAGGCGGGCAAGTTTCCGGGTGCAATCAAAGCTGTTAATGAATACTTGGGAGCACAGCAATAGAGAGGCTAGCGAAACGAAAATGCATCCGATAAAATTAAAGAAACAAAATTTCAGGAAATATGGCCATTAAGGAGCTGTCTCTAGCCTCTGCATCAAGTATTCTACCTCGACCTCCTTGGTGAGCGGAATGACAAAGTCTTTGTACATTGACACGACAGCGTCAACGTCAATCTTGGCCTGGCCTTCGGTGCCGTCGGCAGCAATCGAGGGATCCTTGCCGTACGTCAGAGCTTTTAAGCGTAGACGCTCGAGGACCTTCTTCTCAACGGCGGCATTGGTGATACTATCCGCAATACCCTCGCGGTCCTCAGCCTTGATGAGGCGCGTATACGTCTCTTCGTCGGAACGGAACTTTGACTCGGCGACAAACTTGCCAAAGTGAATACGCCGCGAGAGGGCCTGCAGAACGGCGATATCGCAGGTGGCGGTAGAGCCGTAATTCTCCTTGGACTCGCCGCGGTCCTCGCGCCCAAAGTTGGGACAAACGGCAGGGAGGAACTTCTCGACATAAAACTGCTTGATCTTATCGTTTACGTTGACGTCGTTCTCGTGGAGGATGTGTGGGTAATTAATTGGCTGCAGAATGGGTGGCTGCAAGGCGTCGGGGAAGAAGGGGTACTCGTCGGGAGACTCGAAGCGGCGGATAAGCGACTGCAGCTTTTCTTGCTCTCGGAAATACCAATCGAGAAAGCTGACGTTGGTATCAGGGATCTCAATGGCGCCCGGCTCGTAGATTCTCTGAGAAAAAGCAATGTTAAAAACGAGTTACGACAGATTCCTGTTGCGCGAATGATCGCCGGGCGACGGGTGGGGGTAGCTTACGCTGTTGAGGGCAAACTGCACACGCTCAATTAAGTGAAAGGTGATGGTATCCTCCAGCCGACTAAACCTCGTTAGTATCTAAATGCTGCATAAACATTTACAAGTTTTTTGGGCGATGGGCGCATGGCATACATGAGCTGGAAGCGAATACGCGCAAGATCGAGGGCATGAGCGGCATCGGCCATATTGATCACGGTGTCCATGTCTGGTTTCGCAGCACCTATTAAGTAGCAACGAAGATCGATATGTGACTAAACGAAGGTTCGGAGAAAGGAGGTAAGAGTTAAGATGTACGCAGAGCAGACTGAGGTAGCCACGGTCTTGTGATTTGAGGTGGTAGGTGTAGCTACTATCATAGTAAAGTAGGAGGCGTGACGAATCTAGCACATGTTAGCTCTATCTGGGGGGGGGGGGGGGGGTTGTGGAGGGGTTCGGACAGTGGTTAGGCAAAAAAGTCAATCGGAATGACGGTTTGAGATGTGACAGACTGATTATACTTGGAGTAGCCATGTCGAATTGAATAAGAATTCCAGTTTGTTTGTTTGTTGGTATTTAGAAATCGGTATCATCCCAAGTTGTTATGTTTGGAGATCTTTGCTTGGAGATATTACTACTACTACTGGTATCTACTTGATTAGATCTCTCTTTGAAGCTTAAACCCAAAAGGGACTTCTTGTGGGTGTAGATATTTGCAGTAACTTCAAGTTTCCCACAAGAAAGTCCGGTTGCAGCCTTGGGAGATTGTTTAGCCTGATAAGATGCAATAATCCTATGGGTGTTGTTTGTCACTTCACGGACCTACGCTGGAGCTTTGTAGCAAGCCTGGGATTGCAAGTGCTGCAAGCTCTGAAGCTTCGTTAGGGTTTTCGGCGTTGTTGCAGGGCAGCTTCAGCCATCTCCGCCGGTCCCGGACAGGGAAGCGCGTCTGCGGAGCCAATCAAAATGACAACAGCTCAGACCCGACAGGTGGGTACGTAACAGGTCGGCACAACTGGTGCGGCATCTGAACCAGTAACAATGTAGCTATCCAGAAAGCGAGGAAGCCCGGGGGGCCCTGGTGCGCGTCATGGCCAGGATCTCACGACCACTCCTACCAAATCCTTGATCTTTCTCCATTGCTCACCGTTTCGGACCCAACGCCTGTGGCTTCACCTGTCGAATCTTTCATCGCCTGTGCAATTCTCCTTTGCAGTCGCCCGGCCATGGCTGACTCGGAGAATCACTATGCTTTCGAGGATGCCGGCGACGACGACCAGTCCATTGTCTCGGTAAGCTGGCCTTTGGTTCTCGAGCCGTAGGCCCTTGAACTTTGATTCGCCCTCGATCCTTGCATCTTATGGCGTTGCTACAGCTTGTTGAATTGGGTATTCTAACAACAACAGACTCGTGGACTCGAGAACTTTGGCCGCAAAGTCACCACAACAGCCTCCCATCTGATAGCACCCAATATCGACGCTACAGCTCATCACTACCAAAACGCAATGGCCGAGGTCCACAAGCAGCTCAAGCGCCCGTCAATACAGCGAAGCATGTTTTCCATGGCCAAGACAACTCCCACCGACATCGTGCGCTCTAAACTTTCCACCAACGAAATCCAACATCGCGCTTTAACCTACATCCCTAACGAACTACTCGCCAATATCCCCGAGGCCGCAAATCCATATTCGCTATTTCAAGGCTTCCAGGCTACCTTCCCTGACTTGACCGAAGAGGGTAAGAAGTTCCGACGGCGGATGTCTCGGGGTCGTAAGCTCCTCGAAGATCCCGAAATCGCACCAGGAGGTCCCAAACGACTTACCCAACTGAAAAAGGACAAGGCCGCTTTGATGCATGAGTTTGGTTTGTTGGGAACGCGGAAAAGCATGGCCAGCTACGAAATTCGGGAAGTTGATAACAAAATTGCAAACCTACACGGTATGCGCAGGATTATTCTGGATAGACTTGCCGGTCTGGAACAGGACGAAGCAATGTTAGAACATGACAGTGTGTATTCCGCTCTTTCTCCGATAATCAGAAATCTCGACTGACCTTGGAAAGTTGCCGACATTGAAGCGCGAATAGACGAAGCCCAGGCGCTTGTCGACGAAGCCGAGGAGATTGCGCGGAACACACCCACAAAAGATGAACGAGATCTCATCGGCGATGCTGAATACCATGATGACCATGACCCCGAATTCATGACACAATCTGTCTACGAAAAGCTACCCGCATCGGAGGCGAGTACGCCTTCACGAAAGTCCAAGAAGGTGCACAGGAAGAAGTCTATGCCAATTCTACATGAACATTTTGAGCCCGGAACAAGCATTCGAGAAATCCAAGCGCACCGAGATAACATTACCGCCGTTGATTTTGATGCGCCGTTTGGCACCATGGTGACGGCTGCCCTTGACGATACTGTACGAGTATGGGATCTGAATGCTGGGAGATGCATGGGTTACCTTGAAGGCCATACCGCATCAGTACGCACCCTGCAGGTCGAGGACAATATCTTGGCCACAGGTTCGATGGATGCTACGATTAAGCTTTGGGACCTGAGCCGAGCTCACTACGACCCGCATAATGCAGCGGAAAGGGAGGAGGACGAAGAGGACGCCATCGCTTTTGGAACGGACGAACACCTCGAACCTCCCGCTGGTAGCATGGCTGACTGCCCTTTGTACACTCTCGAATCTCACGTCGACGAAATCACCGCGATTCATTTCAAGGGGGATGTCTTGGTTTCAGGATCCGCAGACAAGACTCTCCGCCATTGGGACCTCGAGAAGGGCCGTTGCGTCCAGACGCTGGATGTGATGTGGGCGGCAGCTGCCACGCTGGACACCACGCCGAGTACTTGGCGGCCAACTGGACGACCTCAGACATCTTCTGCCGACTTTGTCGGCGCACTCCAGGTTTTCGAATCGGCACTTGCGTGCGGAACGGCAGATGGTATGGTTCGCTTATGGGATCTCCGAAGTGGTCAGGTGCATCGAAGTCTGGTCGGCCACACGGATGCAGTAACGTGTCTGCAATTCGATGACGTTCACCTGGTCACGGGAAGTGTGGACAGAAGCATAAGAGTGAGTACCTGCATTACTTCGGATGAGCGCTGCAAGCTAACCATGTTTCTAGATTTGGGACCTCCGAACAGGGTCCATCTACGACGCCTACGCTTATGACAATCCCATAACGAGCATGATGTTTGATACGCGGCGAATTGTGAGCGCTGCTTGCGAAGACGTGGTCAAAGTGTACGATAAAGTGGAGGGCCGACAGTGGGACTGCGGCGCAGGCATCACCGCAGCTGAGGAGGGTAAGACGCCGGCCATTGTTGAGCGTGTACGTGTAAGAGACGGATATCTGGTTGAGGGTCGACAAGACGGAATCGTAGGTGTGTGGACGTGTTAGAGTACGACTGTACATTTTAAAGAATCCACTCGAAGCGATTTGAGCAAGCGCTATCCTATTTCGTCTCAAGGCCAAGATCCAGGATGGGATTCAATATCTAGTCTAGGGTCCAGAAACCGAGCTGCCACACCCTTTTATGAAGCAATTCCGAAGCTTGGGTTGACTCTCGATCTCTCGATCTCTATAGAAAGAAACGAAGAAAATTTACCCCAAAAGATCGAATCAAGAACTCTAAGAAGATAAAAAAAAAAAGGTAGAGGAAAAAGTAACATTCATTACTTGTACACAACGTAGTGTGCAGACTTATCAATGGCTCGGCTGAACTTTTCGAAAGATCGTTCCGATGCCCACAGGCCATCAATGTAAACGTGGTGGGTCCATCGAAAGCCCAAGCACTCATTTGCGAACCTGCACCAACTTTGAACATACGACAGCATCCTCAGCAAGCCGGTTCGATGCGCCAATGCCAGCATTAGAGCATAAATATTTACTTGGATGGACACTGTTTTTCCGATGCCTACGACATCACTCAGAATTGGAGTAGTGGCGAAACCCAGCAATGTCATACAATGATCAACTGCTCTCGCGATGCTATGAAGCTGCTAAAGCCCTCGCAAAGGATGCTCCCGCAAGAATACCAGTGAAAGGCGATGATCCGGAAGACCATGAAGAGCATCTTCGAGACATCTCCGTGGCTCCTGTGACAGAGCTTCTCGGCAGACAAGCTCAGATTTTGATCAAGCTCTACGAGGTCCTGGCCAGAGAACAGGATGACGCTCACGAGGTCAATGAAGATCTTCTACGACGACGTCTAGACAACGTTCTCTCTATCTCGAACAATAAATTCTATGCCTATAGATACGACCTTTTGCCGTCTATATGGCGCCAGATTTACGTAGATGCGCTTATCCTGCAAACTTTCCATCTCCTCCTCCGCCCACTCCTCGCTTCGAATTCGCTCCCCGAAGACGTCCTAGATGCCGTCGTCGAGAAGCTTGACAGGGCGCTCATCACGGCTGGCGGAGGAGGTAGACAGCAATATCTCGAGTCGACGATGAACATGCTCGAATATGCCTGGAAAGCGAGTGGGAACGAGCCACGGCCTGCAAAACGCCCACGGATGGACTTGGGGCCGGAATCCTCGCAGTGTTGGCGCAGTTTCTCTACTGCAGAGCCCTACGGGCGGCCTCTTCTCGCTGGTCAAAATCAGTGCTCGAGGTATTCAGGATGGAATATGGGGCAGTTTGAAGAGTACATGAACGGAAACGATGGGAAGCCCTTGCCCATCGTCTTCACCGACCTCAGTGGAAATTGGCCCGCACTCACCGATCGTCCGTGGAAGAGCCCGGACTATCTACTATCCAAGACTTTCGGTGGTAGACGACTTGTCCCCGTCGAAGTAGGCCGGAGCTATGTTGACGACGGCTGGGGCCAGGAACTCATCCAGTTTCGCGACTTTCTCGCGCGTTATGTCGACGTACCTACCGGCCAACCCACAAAGTCTAACACCGACACCCCCTCGGAAGAGGATAAGGTGAAGACTGGGCCCATCGGTTACCTCGCCCAACATAACCTTTTCCAACAAATCCCTTCCCTACGCAACGACATCCAGATACCAGACTTCTGTTGGGTCGACGTCCCTCCTCACCCGACCACACCCTCCCTCGACCAGCCTCCCCTAGACGTACCTCAACTCAACGCCTGGTTCGGTCCAGCGCGCACTATAACCCCGCTACACACGGATGGCTATCATAACCTCCTCTGTCAGGTCGTCGGCACGAAATATCTACGATTGTACCCGCCGTCTGCGACGAAGCACATGAGGCCGCGCGCTCCGGACCACGGTGTTGATATGAGTAACACGAGTGCGTTAGATGTAGGCGTGTTGGAGGGGTGGGATGAACTACCTGAAGGGGTGAGTGAGGATGATCTGCGGGGGATGAGAGAGGAGCTGGAAGGGGTTGAGTTTCATGAGTGTATTCTGGGTCCGGGGGATACGCTCGTGATACCTATAGGATGGTGGCATTACGTGAGGAGTTTGAGCGTGAGCTTTAGCGTGAGTTTTTGGTGGAACTGACCCGGATAGTACTTGGATATACTGCTTCACCAGAACGACTCCATGTTTGGATTGTATAAGGTCCCGATTCACGTAAAGCAGATACGTCACACCAAGTATCGCCCTTATCCCGCAGCAGCCTCCTCGATGCTATCGCCTCCCCCCTGCGCCTCCCTCCTCGCCTTGGCCCCCGCCTTGAGGGCCTCCCATTTCTCTCTATACTTGTCCAACGTCTTCTGCATCTTGCGGTTGTCCTTCTCCAGCCGCTCCACGTGCTTTGTCATAGCACTAAGCTGCTCCTCCATTTCCAAGGTCCTCTTTCGCAGTGCCTCATCGCCCGTCGCCGTCCGCGCCCCAGTGCCAGCCACAGCTTGCCCCGGTGAACCTGGCCTCATAAAACGATAGCTCTCAGCGAGCGCCATAGCCGACGTCTGCGCACTGGCTTCGAAAGCATGTAGACGTTTGGTTAACTTGTCGAGCATGTCCTTGAGGGACTTGTTTTCTATGTAAAGTTCCTCGACGGTACTGCTGAGTTCCTTGTCGTTGCGGGCGCGGCCACTGCGTCGCCGGACTCCGGGAGAGAGCGGGGCGGGGTTCTCTCGCGCGTCAACAAAGTCCTCATCGTCTTCGTCAGGGGCTGAGAGGAGGCTACTATGGTTCGAGGCTTCAAGACGGCGCTTTTCCTTTTCAGCATAGCTGAGTATATTGGCATAGGACATGGTATGACCAGTAGTCGGGACAACATAGAACGAGTCATTGGTACCATGACCTTCGCGAACAAGAGCCTGCATTGTAGCCTTTGAGTAGATCTTGGAGAGGTCTGGTTCGAGGACCTTGGAAGGTGACGCCTTTAGGTGATTTCTCGCAGACGGCGAGGTTTCGGGTGAATCAGGTGTCTCTGGTAGGGTTGACTCTTCTTGAATCAAGGGTAGCCCAGCAAAGGCCAGAGGTGCAGAGATCTTGTTGATGATGCTCCCGAAGGTGTTGTAGAAACGCGTGTATCCCCCGTCGTCGGCTGCGGCTGCGGGCGGTGTCGCAACAGCACGAGTTGACGCCGAAGCCTTCCCGTGACTATCGGAACGAGGCTGAGATGGGATAGGCGGGACCCATGTAGGCTTCCCCGGTTGATGGTCGATGATGTTTTGCATCTTTGCCTTGGGTCCTTGTGGGCGGGATAGAGCATCGACATTGCCAGGGGCCTGGTCGTTGCTCATACTAGGAGCAAGCGGTTGGCCTCTGTACTTGGATCGAATGCCTCTCGCATTGGCTAGGTTGCTTGCAATGGAAGACGACATTTCGCGGGAAGCGTATCGACGCTGGGTAGGCGGGCCATGCTTTTGCGCCATCCTCGAAGCCGCCATCTCGGTGGGAGAGTCCCTCCTGCCATGGTCTTCATGTGCCGCCTTCTCAGACGTAACCTTCTCAGATTTGGCATCGGTGTTTTGCAGCGTAGGTTCTGCCGGGAGCTTGAGGATCTCGGCGAGTTTGCGGTGGTGCTCCTCGAGAAGCTTGAGCGTGCGCAGGGCTTCGACGCTCGAGGTGGAGCGGGCGGCGTTTGCGAACTCGCCGGCAGCGTGCGTGTGTTCGCTGATGGCGGCGACGGTATCGGAGCAGGAAGGCTGTCGAGTTGCGACAGCCGCAGCGCGCGCGTGGTCGTGGGCTTTTACGAGCGGCGAAGACTCCATGATGCCATGCAGGAGAGGTCCGTTGCGATGGAGATGAGGAGTTGGGAAGGTTATAAAGTGGTTTTGGGGAAAGCCGGGAAAGGTGGATAGCGTACGGCGCCCGAGCGCGGGGGAGGAGCCGGATGCGCGTCGATCGGTGGTAATTCTCAAGGGCACTACAGTACTACTACTGTAAGTTAGAGTGACAGTACGTACTACTGACAAGTGAGGGCACGAGATGCGATCGCAGCTTACAAGCTTCAGTTGCGGAAGGTTACTGTAGGCGATTGTGAGGTAAGAATGCAAATCCTTTATAAGATTACATCGCGAAACGGCATGGGCCCCATGATCTACATAAGCCACGTACTTCAAGATTAAAACGTCAGCAAACTTTCACAACTGCGTGTCTCTCATCTATCTAGTAGAGGATGAAATTACACCCAGGAGAGTCTTGATGGGGTCGGCGATACAAAGGATACAGTAGCTTACCACAGTACTGTATTGGGATAATAATAATGACCCTCAAACCGGTGGATGATACCTAAGTAGAAGGGGTTCTGTTCTTGAGTAACGTTAGATGTTGCTACGCAAATACTCATGTTGCCACCGGTACACCAAAAGCCGATACATTGCCATTTGAGTCCGTTTATGGTCTAAGCTGGAAACAAAGTTCCTAGCGGCTAAAATCCCTTTGGTCTCAGCGTGCGGCGATGACAGCATCGACTCGGGCCGCCTGTATGGAGTCGCGTCTACTGTACGCAAGGACAAACTAGAGTAGTCTAGTAGTCTACCAAGTCATGTACGCTCGTGTAATTATTCAAACAGGTTTATTCGCTCAGCTGGTAACTAACTGGACTACTAGACGGACAGGTAGACAGACTACTTTGTACGTATGGAGTACCATAGTCGTCAGTTCTATTCTCATCTCGACCTGGTGCCGTCATCCTAACTTAGTAGACGGATAGCTCCTGCTACTGTAACTTGCACTAACTTCCCACTGCACTTGCCAACCAGGAACTCAAGTTTTGACCCGCATCGTCTTTGCAACACATCCGCCCTTTCATCATTACCAGTACTATTCTATTCATTCAGCCCTCCAAGTCATTCCTCTCTTATTAACCCCAGCGCGGACGTCGCAATCTTCGCGGGCTACAGATACGATACGAACCTGTCTCCAATTTTCATTACTAGTTCGTCGGATTGGTGAGAGCTTCGAACCAGCCATCATAACTGATGTCCACCTATTGGTGCACCCCACAAATCTGTCTAGACAAGGGGAAGTCAAGTTAGTCCCTTGAGGACACAGACACAGACCTTGGCCATCCGGACGCTGACGCCGACATTGACGATTTATGCTCGTCACATCCATTTCTTCGTCTCCTCCTAAAAGCATCCCCCCCTGCGCCAGTTGAAGATCAAACGGCCTCTTACTCAGTTGACGTCGCCATCTAACGTTAAACTCAAATAAAACTACTCTGCGCTCTGAACGGGTGCGTCGCCGCTATCAAAGATACTACTAACGTTAGCTCATTATATCAATGCTTGCGTAAAGTTGCTACTTGCGTGACTGCATTGAAGCACCTACTGCGAGCTCTGACCGAACCTCTTACCGACTTTAGACCCGCCCGACTTTATTAAGAAAGGCAGCATAATAATTAACGAGCGAGTTCCTTTCTCCCCACAGCCATTTACCCATCGCCTCGTCGATCAGAACCGATCACCGCCGCCGCTCACGCAACCGAATTCCCTAGCAAAGCAGAGAGTGGTTCCTCCAAGCTTGTGCGTCGTCGCTCAGTGCCTCTTTTGACGCTTTGCTTCGGCGGTCATCGCGACGACTACGACGACCACGACAGCGGCAGTAACCACGACCACGACCATGGACGGCACCAGTGGCTTGAACAAGCTGCTCCCCAAGTCAATCAATGCCAAGCGCTTACGACGCAGGCAGGAGAAGGCGGCCGAAGGTGTTGGCTACGGTGACGAGGGTGAGCTGCACAATCGATCATTCTCGAGCCACGAGACACTGGAAAGCGACAGTTTGCGCCAAGTGACCCAGGCGACAACGGCGACAGATGAGGAGGAGGAGGAGGAGGACGAGGAGGATAGGAGCTTAGGTTCTCACGAGTCTGACCATGAGTCGTAAGTGAAAGTTTCCTCTCTACTTGGTACTTGATCTATTGGATCTTCTACTGCCTACTACCCACGTTGCATCCCCCTACCTACTTTCAGCCTCTGCCAAGTGAGCTTTGTCCCTCTGGTGCTGCCGGTCCTGGAGACTGGCGCAGCAGCAGCTACTATTGCTTACGGCGGATCCACGCGATGACCAGCATCTGGCGAAGCTCAGCCTCGCCCATTTCCCCCTTCTTTCTGATTGTAGCTCCCGTAATACAAGTTAGTCCCTGTATACGCGGACAGGGCCACATCCCGGTCAGCAACAAAGCTTAACATCCTCTTCCCCTTATCTCTTTCTCTCTGCCTCCCATGTCTGCTTACCTCTGTGTATTTTACGCCAACCACTTTACAGTTCGTTTTGCATTTTCCTCCTTCTTCTTGCACTATAACGACCGAATCATCTGTCCTTCGGAGTTTTTTTTTTAGGTTTTTTATTTTTTATTTTTTTTAGTTTCCCTTTTTTTCTTTCTTCTTCCTTCCCTCCCAATTCGTTGCGCATATAATAGCTTGTTTGCTGTTGAGGCATCTCATACAAACTCGCTCGCTAGCTACTCCCGCCTCATTACAGCTGCTTTCGCTACCCCTCTAACCGAGATATCGTTTTCCAGATCGCAGAGTCGACCCCCAACCTTTTCCTCGCATCCTTCTCAGATTGGATATTTAACAACGTCTTCTCCTATCGTGCAAGCCAAGCATCGACCCGAGTCTCAGGTGTCCATTACCGATACCGAGTCCCACAGCAGTACTTCCAGGTCGTCCACCTTCCCCGCCAACCGGTCAGATTCAGTCGATTCTAAAGAATCCCGACTTGGCCGGAGTAAGACGGGCCTTCGGCCACCGCAAAACCCGACTCGGCGCTCACCTTCTCCAGGTGCTAAACTCAAGGGGATTTTTAAACCTAAGAAGAGCTCAACTACCAGCTCAAGTCCCGAGCGACAGCAGAGTACCCAGCAACCTCTTCCACCGCTTACCACACACGCCGTCTCTGACACTGCACTTGTGCAGCAACCTATCCCTGAACCACCCGCTGCAGCAAAGGTTGCCTCGCCCGAACGACGCTCGAGAGTGCAGCCTAGAGTTGACACCAACCTTCCTCCTCAAACACCTCCGAATAGCGAAACTCCAGCTCCGCTGATCGTGAACACCCCGCCGACCCCTATCGAACGAGGCTACTCTTCCGCGCAATCCTCGCCCGATCGCAAGACATTCTGGAATAACTCCGGTCATTCGTCAAGCACAAATGGCAATTCCTTCACGCATAACATGAACAGTCACCGACGTAGCCAATCCTCTTCAGTTAGCATTGGTCCCAGCAAGCTCTCCAGCTACATATCAGCACCTATAACACCAGGTGCCGAGAGTGGAGACCAGACGCCCAACGCGAACGCATCAACAGGCTTCTTCTCGTCTATGCTATCTGCAGCTCAGAACGCGGCGAACAATTTTAGTAGCAACATCCAAAACACTGCCATTGGGATCGGGAACAACAAAGGCCGGAACGGAATCCCTAGAACACAGGACATACCAGAATCCAACACTTCTGACGAAGAGACTGAGAGCGCTGCACCAGCAAAGATGGAGGACACCAAGGAGCAGCGAGAATCCGCTGTTCGAACTTTAGGGACGGGCGAACTCAGCCTTAGCCAGTTTAACCTCGCGGATTCGGCTGAGCCAGTGGCCTCGCCCATCAGTAGCCGATTCTCCGAGTCACTAGACACACGCTCTCGGCCAGAGTCGGCGCCAGTGGATTCGACAAGCCAAGTTGAGATTCACCCCGAGGAATCGGCCAGTCGCCCTCGGTCATTGCTCGAGGATGTAAGCAGAGAACACTCACCCCCACCTCCTGAACTAGATAGTAAGGACACCGTTCAACGAGCTTCGAGTCTTCGCAGCGCTCTAAAGCAGACGCACAGAAAGCGCGGGAGTTCCGCGACCACTGCAACTACCATCGGCGCAGCGATTGCAGCTGCCAACACTTCGTTGGCTCATCCAAACTCAAGCGCGCCCAAGCTCACAGGGTTCGCTATTGCTAGTAAGAAGAGGAACCGCGACTTCCATGACTTATTCAAGAGCGTGCCCGATGATGACTATCTCATTGAAGACTATAGCTGCGCGTTACAGCGAGAGATTCTCGCTCATGGCCGACTGTATGTCTCGGAGGGGCACCTCTGCTTCAGCAGCAACATCTTTGGCTGGACGACGACGCTGGTCATGAGCTTTGACGAGATTGTCTCCGTGGAAAAGAGGAGCACAGCTCTTTTGTTCAAGAATGGCCTCATGATTTCGACGTTGCACGCAAAGCACGTGTTTGCCAGCTTTACTAGTCGGGATGCCACTTATGATTTGATTGTGAACATCTGGAAGCTGGGGCACCCGACCTTGAAGAGCACTCTAAATGGCGTACGACTGGAGGGCACTGGCGGCGACAAGACAGAGAAGGTTGACGAAGACGGGTCAGCAATCCAGAATGAAGAACCAGAGGGCTCTGATTCTGAAGAAGATAGCGATGATGAGGATGAGGAGTTCTACGACGAAGATATGCATGAAGATATGCAACAGTCAGCATATACTGACGCGAATGGCCACGATGGAGAGGTCGAAAAGTCAACGCTTAAGAAATCTCCGGGCACGACACCTGTCAATGGGCAATCTGCAGGAGACGCTCCAACGGCACCCGGGGCCGGTGGTGGTTTTCCTGGTCCGGCCACGCATCTGCCAACGGATTGTGGTGATTCAGCAGCACATTACGAAAAGGTGGTTGGGGATGATGTTATCTCGGCACCGGTAGGCAAGGTCTACAATCTGGTATTCGGTCCAGCGTCTTGTGCGTGGATGTCAAATTGGCTTTCCGGAGAGCAAAAGTGCACTGACCTGCAATGGGAAGACAAGCACGGCTTAAATCTGGAAACCCGAAGCCGTGGCTACACTTACGTCAAGCCTCTTTATAGCTCAATTGGTCCAAAGTCGACCAAGTGCATCGTCTCGGAAGCAGTGGATAATCTCGACTACGAAAAGGCCATCAATGTTACCGTTTCCACTCAGACGCCCGATGTGCCCAGTGGAAATGTGTTTTGCGTCAAGACGCATTACTGCTTCTCGTGGGCCGATAACAACGCCACACGCGTACAGATAAACTGCACAATCGAGTGGAACGGCAAGAGCTGGCTCAAGGGTATGTCGAACATGCTGCGATGACATTACTAAGATGAATGGCTGACTTAAAGCAGGACCTATCGAAAAGGGTGCCAACGATGGACAAGTTCAATTCTCCAAGGACCTTTTTGCGGCTCTCAGGGCATCAGTATCATCCAAGCCGCAAACTACACCGACTCTCGGTCCGGGACTTAAGTCTCGTAAGAAGGGGAAGAAGTCCAAGGCCACTCCTGTGGCGACCGGAGCCGTGGAAGGGACAAAGACGCCCAAGCGGCAGGATCAACAATCTTGGGGAGTACTCGAGCCGGTGAGGGGAATTTTGGAGCCCCTTGCGGACATTGTTCAGCCACTACTCACGAGTAACGTCGTGTACGCACTACTCGCTGGTTTGTTGGTAGCAACTTGGTTCAGCCATAGATCTGCCCCGGACAGACACCCGCCGACATTCGGTCACGAGGTCGGCATTCACAGGATCGACAGGATCGCGGCTTATGAGGAGATGTGGCGGAGGGAAGACAGCGAGCTGTGGGATTGGCTCGAAGAACGTGTCGGGCTGGACCGTCTCAACGCGGAGCGGGCAGGCAGCACATCGAAGAGGGCCATGGAAGCCAAGACAGTACGCGAAAACTTACAAACGACTCGAATGGGAGACCGGGAAGTAGAGGAGGCCATTCGAGTGACGGAGGAGAAGCTGCGGGTCCTCAAGGAGGTGGTAGGAAAGAAGGGAAAGGAAAAGAGCGGCAAGGGAGGGGCTGAGAGAGAAATAGCCAAGGAGGAGCTGTAGAGGGTTACTTGTAGACTATTAGTATATTATATCCAGGATCACCTGAGGCGAATAGCGGGCCGGCATGTCTCTTTGTTGCTATCATCACCCAACTTAACTAGAGTTTAATTTGTCCACTCGTTCAGTGTGTACCCCCAGACGAAGGTGAGAAGGGGTGAAGTAGTAGTGATATTCAGGGGCATTTGAACGTTAGCCACGTCAGCACGTCAGCACTCGGCCTTACGGCCTGACCTGATTGATGATGGCCTGCAGATGTACGAGTGCTCTGCCTCGACGTGCAATGCCTGTACTACATGTACGTATATGTGTTCCTGCATGGGATGGGGTCGGTATGAGAGTCGGAGTCATCGTGTCGACGACGCCAAGGAGGGAGAGGCAACCAACCAATTGTGGACCATCATGTAGGTCAGCTTACCGTACAGAACGAGGGGCTGTGGACTTGGGACAGCAGTGTTTAACAACCAAGGTCAGTTCTGTTGTCGTTTGCTGATGGCAAGGCGTTTCTCCCCCTCCCCCCTTTCGGCAAGCAGCAGTCCGCCTTATGATTCACGTACACCACCATCCCAGTTCGCCTGACAGACCTAATCGCCCGCAGCGAGTCCGCGCCAATCAGGCCCTCTCCCTCTCTCTCCTGTACCGAGTTCTGGGTAAGTCCTACAAAGTAGGTGCTTGTCTGGTCAGTCCTACATTATCCCATTATCCCATCCAGCCCGTAGGACCCTGCTCCTGATGTCGCCTCTTTGGGTGCCTCTCGACGTCGACGGACGAGCATGATGGGACCAAGCGCATCCACAAAAGCGCCTGGACTGTTGGACGAGTAGCTGTCGTCTTTTCTTCAAATGCTCTTCTTCAGGCAGGAACAGCTAACCCTCCGTTGATTCCTTAATCCTTTGATTGCCACCTGATCCAAGTGTACCTTATCTGTGCTTCTGTGGGATCCGCCATGGAATCGAAGAAGCTCCCGTTATTGGACGGGAATGGGCTTGGAGCTGGTCCTTCAGCTTTACGACGCTTGACGAACGGTTCCACCCATCGATCAAGTCTACGAAGCTCGACATCATTATCGACAGCTTCAGATGGCAGTGAAGCATCGGTTTTATCGTCCTCGACGCCATCAGCTTGTGTGTAAGGGATTGGTTTCCACTCACGCCTCTCCCGAAGTGATCTACAAACTAACGATTATCAATCCTACTTAGAGCTCAAGATACCGCTCGCAACGAATGTGCGTTGCACCGCTTCGTCGTCTGGGTCGCGATCAAACGCAACGACTGCCCGGCTATGACCCCCGAGGACAAGAGGGAATGCCCTCTTCTACGCTGCCGCAAGCGCTTTCCCAACCATGAGCTCCTGCTCAGGCATCTCTACACATGCAGAGAGCTCGCTGCCGGGGAATACTTCTGCTACGCATGTGTCAGGGTCGAGAAGATTGACGATGCCAGGTGCAAGCCTTGCTCGGATCATCCGTCGAAGAGCAGAAAGATGGTGTCCAAGGCGAAGAACTTCTTCAGCTCTATCAGCCACAAGTCGAGAAGTTCACATCTGGGTGGCATCAGCACAGATAATATAGAGTACGATTTGGAGCATGACGAGATATCTTCAACTTGCAATTTATTCGATGGTCCTCCCCATGTTAGGACGCAAGCCGAACTCCCTTCTGATCCTATCATTCACGAACTCGACTCCTTTGTGATACCACTACATCCAATATCTAAAGGCATTGAAGATACTGAAGATGCTACAAAGCAGACCTATCAGCACCACGAAGTGCAAACGGGCATCCCGGAGTCTAATCCGCCAATGCTCATCCAGCCCGGGACGGTCCAACCTACAGAACCCATATCAGCTCCCATCTTAACCGAGTCACTCTTCAACTGGTCACCTACGTCCGAGGCTGAGACTGTCACGAGCTTCTCCAATTGCGGTACTTCTACCAACTTGAATAGGCCCGTTCTACAGATTCGCACACATGATCTGAAGCAGGACCGCGCCCCGGCCAAGCGGAGTAAGGACATGCTCGCCCCGAGCAACTCTGTGCGCTCGACAACCAGCGTAGCAAGTACCGACAGCACAAATAGTAGCAACAGTCATGGAGTGTCGCCCATGTCCTACTGGTCCGGTACCTGCGCTCGAGGACTGGGTTTCGAATCGACATTGACCTCGACAATGACCTCCCCTGCTGATGACATCTGTACTGGGGGCCTCCTCCCGAGTGACCCTTTCGCGTCCAAAGATGGAGCTGAGCGGGAAGGCAAAGCTGAAAGCTATGCTCCCGAGACATCGAATTCGTACTTCTTGTCGAAATTATCTGCTGATGTGCCCATGCCAGACTGCTACCCTGTGCCGGACGCTTACCAGAATATCAGTTTTGACGAGACGGCCTTCTCATTCGATGGCTCCGAACAAACACATGCCTCCCTAGGTTACAGCATAGAACCAACCAGCAATTCAAGTTCATCGATGCCGCTTGCATTGGGCTCTTGTGCCACCAGCTCAACGATGGACCGATACACCAACCCCCGGCCACTCATCAAGATGATGTTGGATACACTGGAAGCTCACATCGAGGCATCCATGGAGAAGTTGAGACCGGCGAAGACGAGCGTTCTGATCGACCAGATACGAGCCATCCCCGCTAGATCAATAGTCCTGACTGGCCTTGAAATGCTTTCAGACATAATTGAGGGTCGATATTCTGCTGATCCCGTGAAGCTTTTATCCTTCATTCATGTCATCGCTGCCTTCTCTTCCGTAATTCATAAAGAGAATGCAGTAGGACAATGGACAGTACTTTTTGTCCAGGCCATATCGTACTGCTCCTTGCTGGTTGGTCAAGAACGCAAGCTCTACCTTCAAATCGTCGATATCTTGTGGAGGCCTGTCGATATGACCGAAGAGGATGTGGTTCGCTTGGCGCAGGAAAAGCTGGGCCAGTCGTCAAGGTGCTCCAGCCTAAAAGGCAAAGAGAGAGCTTCAGTTATTCATCCTCACGGAGACATAGATCCAATGGTCTCTGTTGCGCAGATTTTCCTGAACCGTAAGTCCTACATCGGTCGCAGCAACATCGTATACCCACATACTGACGAGTCCAGGACTGGAGTATACGATAATCCAAACAGTCGACGATAGGGAGATCCAAGCATCTGGTTTGTATGTTCAACATCTCCAAGACGCCACATTAGATTCCCATCGTGACTTGCCGTTCTTCCTCGCGGCTAGTTACTTGATCAGCAATATCTCGAGGCTGTACTCTGAGTATTCCGGGATCCCTGCAAACATGAGCATGATATCGAATCGCGTTCTGAAGAACATCGTCATAACGCCGCGTCGGCTGGAACTGGAGCTGATGCAAGCTGGAGAGGTAATTCTATTTTATTTAGCTTTTTTATTCTCAAAATTGGATAGCTCAAGCTGACATACCTTGTCGTTATGCAGATGTCGTTACCTCCCGACGTCTTCTTTGGAGATTTTGCTTTACAGATTCGATCGCAACTGGACTGTCTCTATGCGCAGAACATTCCACGTGTCAACTCTAGAGCGACATACTATCGGTTGGGTATTGAGCTGGTCGCAGGGTTCACCAAATCGTCGATCGAGCCACTGATTGTGTTTACACCGCCCGACGATCATGTGCCCAGAGCTACTCATAACTTACCACGCGAGGTCCAAGCCGAGATGGGAGATTTTGATTTCAGCACTGTTGATTTCACGAGCAGTGGTTCCCCAGCGAGCCTTCCTGCTGCAATACCAGAAGCCAAATTTGAACCCTCTGCCATCTCGCTCGGCAAGTTGAATGGGCCGAAGCGGCATCAGAAGTCCGCCTTAGAAGCTTCTGTGAAGGCCAATGGCTCGTCAACGGCAGCAACAGAACTACCTGCTCCTGGGACGAATCTGTCCCTGGCGGCAACTAACAAGATCGAAGCGAACGGCAGCTGTGAGATCTGCGGCTACAGGCCCAATGGCGTCCCTCGCTGGTTCGGCGGTAGCTTGGCCAGACACAAGAAATTGCAGCATGCGGCGAAGCCCACCATCTACAAGTGCCCCTATCCGGGCTGCCGGAGCAGGTTCAGGAATCGGCCTGACAATCTACGGCAACACCAGATTGATAAGGACCACTTTGTGGATGGTCAGGAGGTGGATGGGCGGCCCAACAAGCGAAAGAAGGTTGGATCATGACATGATTGTCATTGTTTTCGTCTCACTGAAAGAATCAATCTCTTGGAGTATTGGCATTATATCGCTGGTTTCGGATAGACAATGAGGTAGCTCGGAACGAGATGTAGACGAGGTTTGATGGTCGACAAGAGAGAGCTTCTGCGTCAACGTTGATGTTTTTACTGATCACATACTGTAGTCAAGTAGTTAGTACATCGTATTTGCACCTGGAGCATTGACCACCTCCCGCTGTGCCCCCCAGATTATTACTCAATTATAGCGCATCCTACCTGTAAATCTTGCCCCACTCAAGCATCCAGATTCAGCAGGAGCTCTTCCCTCTTGTCAAGGCCAACGCCTCCAATTTTCCAAGCCTGTGTCCCCAAGCTCCTCTGCTTTCCTCTGTCCTCTTTTCTCTTCTTCCTTCTGTCGTCATCCTCTTCTACTCCTCCGACCTCGCCCTCTCCCCCTTCGCCCTTCTCCCTCTCCTGCTGCTCGACCATCATGGCCGACTTCTTCCGAAACGTCTTCGGCGGCGCCGCCAAATCTTCTGAGGCGCCTGTCGCGAGCCCCAATTCGGGTGAGTCTTTACCCCCTCATGCCTCGTGCCACTTGACACCCACCGCTATCCCGCGATAACCTGCTATATCGCCAACGGGACTCGACATGTTCTATGAGCAATTGGCTGATCGGATTGGAATTTGCAGATTTCGCCGACTTCGCCGAGGCTGCTAGCCCCGAGCCTGCGCCTATCGGTGCGACCATCGCGGACGCCTCGCCTTCCGCGACAGCAGTCCCCTACACCAAGTGGTACAATGTCCATGAGCGCCACTCCATCTCCGAGTTCAAGGCTGAGGGAATCATCATCCTCATGGCAGCCTTCATCTTTACGATTCACCTCATCGGTGCGCGCCTCAATCGTAACAAGGCAAGGGCCTGGGCGCGCGCCCATGCTCCGACCCTCAAGAAGGAGTTTGCGCTAGTCGGCTTTGGCGGCGTCCCGACCATGGACAATGATATCCAACCCGACGAGATCCTCAAGGAGAAGTCGCTGTTCGAGTTCGCAAGCTACGCTACTGGTCGTAAGAACACTGCCTTCCTTGATGCTAAGCTTAACTTGACCAAGCGCTTCAACCCCATCATCAGCGTCTTCGAGACGGTCATGGGCCTCTTCTCTGACACCTTCCCTGGCCCTGCTGATACCGCTGAAATCTTTGTTTACCCTTTTGATGGCAGAGAGAACCAGACTGTTCCTGCTCTTCCTGGCGCCGGTGAGGTGCGTGCTAAGGATACCAAGAGCACTTACGACTCCTTCGTCTGGGCCGTTGTCAACAAGGACCACATGCGCAAGATCCGCGATGAGCGCTACGATATCTCCCTCACCTTCACCAAGGACCATCCTAAGCTCCCCAACTGGCTCACTGTCATGAGCGAGAACGCCGAAATCACCGATGCTCTCCTCACGCCTGAACTCATCAACGCCATCCAGTCTGCCGGCGACTCTTTTGCCTATCTTACCGTCTCCGATCAGCAAACCGACCGACCCAAGACGCTCGAAGAGACTAGCCCCCGCAAGCGCCTACAACTTCGATATAGCCTGCCCTCCAGCAACAACTACGACTCTCTTCTGCCCCTCTTCGACTACTTCCTACAGTTGCCTGACTTCCTGGTAAAGAACGCCCATTTCCGCCCTGAGGTTCTGAGAAAGGTTCGCAGCACCCGCGAGAATATGACGTCCGAGCTCAAGAAGGCTGCCGACGAGGAGAAGGCCGAGGAGCGAGCTTTGGAGAAGGAGAAGGCGCGCAAGGCTAAGCGTGAAGCCGACCTCAAGGGTCTCGATGCCAAAGCTCAGAAGAAGTACCTCGAGAGGGAGAAGGAGCGGGAGTTCCGCAAAAGTCAGAAGAAGTCTACCGCACGTGCGTAAATTCATACTTGGGATGTAGTATGCACAACCTGTAGGAGACAACTGTGGCGTTGTAAGAGGTTATGGGGTTTGGAAAGGCTGTATCATTAATATGCGAACGCAAGTACTGCCCATACTGGCGGGATGTAGAAATAAGTGAGAGGTTATGGTGATGAGCAGATATATGTACGCTATGTTGCAGTGACAGAACACGAATATAATGGTATAACGATCTTGACCACGAATACGTGCAAGAGAACGTATTGCATAATGGAGATTGAATCACTTTAAGGAAGGGTAGCGCATCTGAGGTTCGGCGACATACCGCTAACCATTGTCATCATGAGAGATCTCATCGAGGCTCTGAAGCTAGTATCCGAAAACTTATCCTTCATCTCATGTAGAAAGAGACGGTCTGCGCTACAAGGATAATCCTTTTTTTTTTTGGCGCTCTCTCTTTCCCCTTTTCTCTTCCTTCTTCCATGAGAGCCTCAGTTTGGCGTGCTCATCTCCCCAATGAAGTTCTCTACAAAAGAGGACCGGGTGACATGTCTCCTCCAACAAGTACACCATTGTAATTCCTGTCTGCACGTGAGTGCGAACTTGCGATTCTCATCCCGGGTATCATAGTGTTGATCCAGCCTATCGGGTCAGGTTGCATCATGCTCGTGAAAGCCCAACGGCACAACCGACCAAACGTACTAAAGCTCATAAACGTCAAGCGAGTGCATGGCTCGATGGCTCGCGATCTGGTGATATCACGCTATTCCAAAAACTCTGGAACGACGTTGGGAGCAGTTGCTACCTCCGTGGCCTTCTCTGAGCTGCGTCTGGTGGTCATGAGATGCACTAGTTTTGGGGATTCTCACCAAAGGGGTGTGTCGGCTCGATCATATTCTGCTCAAGGTCCCATCCACATACCCCCGTTACCCGTACCAGCCATGCTCTCTGGGCTTGGTCCGAAGCCGTATCCGAAAAGAGTGGAAAACTCATCCATGACCTGCGGAACCGATGGAAAGCTTGGGTCCATGCCAATGAAGGGGCTTGCAGCCTGCATGGCCGGCATGCCTGGTCTCGTGGTACTTCCGGTTCCGCGCCAGAAAGCGGAGGGGTTCTGCGAAAGTAGCAAGGACGCTTCTGTAGGAGTGTCCTGCTGCATCTCCTGCGCTGGACCATCGTTCTTCCAGAGTAGCTCCCACTTCTTGAAGCGAGAGTAGTCCGACTCGCGACCAGACGGATCTGCGGTAGCATCAAGTCGTGAGATGGCGCGCTCAAATACCTCAATCAAGGAGTATTCGGAGCGCGCAGACTCACCACCTGCCGACATCTCTTTGATCATTGTCATGCCGGTTCGAAGTGCATCGCTAAGCGTGTCCGTCTTCTTCTGTAAGCACTGCGTGATGATAACAAGCAGAGCAGCTCGGCAGGAGCTGAACTCGGTGTAGGACGCTCGTGCCAAGCCGATGGTGCTTTGCAGCAAATGGCACGTATCAATAATGGTCAGCGCAGCCTCGACGCAATCGGCGACTAGGATAGCACGTTGGTTTGGTTTGTGAGAAGTGTTTGGTCGCTGACTGTTCGAATCGGCTGGAGAGCTAGAAGTGCTTCCGTTACCCTTCGCTGCCTCGCGAGGAAATATGAAGGGCCGGCCAGCATACATGCGGAGAAGACAGTACTCGAGCTTCATATGCATATCCGAACGAGAGAGTGGGTTCTGGAGGTTGGCGTCTTTACAGAAAGCGGCTTCTGGAAGGGCCTCCCACCATCTCCTGAGTTCTTCCTTCATCTCGAGCACTCGAGTCAATCCCTCGTTGATCTCGTGCTTCTGTGCCGTCCTCAGAACAGATCTGTTTGGGCCACGCGTAAGCAAAATGAACGCACTGAGATATAGCAAGTCATTGGGTTCCAAATAGACTTACATTTCGTGCGCAATCTTGCTGAGGGCTTGATTCAGTTTCAGAGTGGCGAGCATGTGCGCAACATTCGTATCGTTCGAGGGCATAATGTCCGGTCGGTCGACAGGCAACTCTGCATCTACGTCCTTGCTTGGGATGGATGTTGGCCTTCCATGGTAGATACCAATCCGTCTGTATAAGAATTAGCCTACATTCATCAGAATCGTAGATGGAACCAATGCAGCTTTACTTTTCGGTGGTATAAGCCGTCCACCATACGCGGTTCCTCGTCTCTCTTACGAACGGGTCTAGTCCCTCGGCGGGATATTTCCTGTGCATGCCATTTTGGATGGCTAGTTTTACCCCAAGGTTGAGGTAGATGTACGACAAGCCCGAGGCGTCCAGCGGCAACGCGTAGATACCGATGAGAAGTATGGCCTGGACGCATTCAAGAGAAGCAACGGTGATAACATCCGGGACCAGATTGCAAGCTTGCTGGTAGAACATGACGCCGATGGTGTCTTCGGAAAATGGGCTTGTATCTTGTCCTGGATTCCTGAGGTTGCCGTTCCTGCCGGTTCGAGAATCAAGGTACGCGTACTGTGTGCCTATGGCGAAGATGATCCAGAGCATGCATACCGTCCCAACGTCGCGACGAGAGAGAGCACCAGGACTTTCATAGACGAGGTCTAGCTGCCTGAGTAGCCAGTTACGTTCGACGTAGAAGTAATTCGTCTCGGCGTGCTTGTAGAAAGCCTGCACCAAGAACTCGGCAACATAGCGGGGTGGCATCGCTTGCAGCGACGCAATTGTGTTTGAGGTTGACTGCAATTCTTCGGCGCGATAATACTCTTTAAAGTTCAGGGTGCCTGACGCATCCTACATGAGACGATGAGTGGTTAGGACGGAATATCACCGAGACTATAGCGGATCGTCAGTGGCTTACATTGCGGTTGCCTTCAGGTATGCATTGTTCGATCCATTGCTTTATTCGCATGGAGAAGTTCCAATGAGAGAACTCACCCGAGTAATCTGGGTGGGAGTTAGCAAGGAATCAAGCGCATATGAAGGAAGTACGCACGAGTCGTGTTGTTGTCGAGTGGTTGAACGGTGAAGTTCTCATCGTCAACACCAAGGAAGTCGGAACCAGGCGATGCGATTACAGGACCATTTCGCTGGCCTCGGGCTGCATCGGGACCCTTCGTAAGCGAATCTGCCAAGGCTTTGAGAGATTCCGTATCAAACGAGACATTGCCGGCGTAGTGCGTGATGATTTTCTCCATGTAGGCCACGCGCTGCAGAAGCTCGGGGTTGCTTGCACTTGAACGACTTCTGGACAGAAGGATATCTGTTTAGTAACCATCCAACTCAGATTTGTTTGCTTTGAGAGAATAACCTAGCTGAACCGTCTCCAGTGTCGCCATCTCTTGCGGAAGGGCCTAGAAATTGGCACTGGCGACGTAAGCGAGTACATCGTCGGCACGGCACGCCGCCATCGCATTTCTCCTTCTGCCGTCGACAACCATCGCAACTAAAGAGACCCTCGTTAGTCTTGCAGTAGAGCTTGGATTTATTTATCGCAGAGAACACGGAAAGTGTAGTTGCCTTGCGAAACAAGCCGCAGTCAAATCGGCGCTCGCAAAGCAGAACGGCTATTCCAAACTGCCGAATGGCGAAGCGATGTTCAAGGAACACAGGTGGCACAGGGCACTTACGCTCGAAGGGCTCGTTTCCGCTCTCTCTCGGCTTCGCGGCGTTGCCTACTCTTCTGCAGGGCCTGTTGTTGATTATCCATTGAACTGCGGGCCGATTGCGACAAGCGATGTGGTTATATTCGAGGCTTGAGAGTAAGCCTTGGAGATCAGGGACACCCAGAGCGGCGCGGGCGCCCGGTGAACCCAGTCGTCAAGACAAATAGATGCAGGAGTGTATGATGGTCCCTTTCTATTTTAAGTTTTTTTTCTTTTCAGAGCTTTGGCGCAAAAGCATCGGTACCCGTATGGGAGACAGAGGAAGGTCTGACGTTGGTCGAATAATCGCGGGCTCACGGATGTCGATGGAGATTCGGAATGCGAAGACGATACCCGGCGGGGGTTTCAAAGGGAGATAGGTCAAGGTTGCTCAGGTTTTGCTGGGGAGTTCATGAAGAGTCTAGAGCCTTGATATCTTCGGGGAATGGATTGGCATCGTCTGCGGTGTTCGAGGTTGCTCCTCCTTCTATGATCAGTCAGTGTGAAGAGTTGCGATGCGGTGCGATGCGGCGGTTGCAGCTCTAGCAGCTTAAGAACGGGGGATTCAGCGAGCGGTTGTACACTGTTAAGGTGGTATGGGCGCTAGTATAGTGGGACTTCGGGGTGCTCGGTACGTACTTACAGCTGAGTACTACGCTAGACTGGTATCGACATTAGTACTACCTGGGCAATGAGCGTATACGTAGTGTATAGTATGACAGGGATCAAGGCCCAAAAGACCAACGCGGAGCCCACGGCTAGTGCAGGTTTGCGATGGTGTTGTTGACGCTGGTAGGATATGGGTTTCTTCTTTGTTGAGGCTTGAAAAGCTCACCCACCAGGAGGAACACTCGTAAAAAAGAAAGGAATGGCTGAATCTGATCAAAGTCTGAGACGTGACGACCACAGTACTCTACATCCTGGTTCGATCAGGCATTGAACTGGGTGCTGGGTTCTACAGTAGGCTCTAGGCTCTTGCTGCTACTGTAGGTGCGAGGTAAGCGGAGGGTGGCAAGACGTGCTGGTTGGTGCGGACTTTGCTGGACATCTGCAACTTTGCTTTTTGTTGCATTGCCTACTAGGCTACTACTCGTTTCTGGGAATACGTATGGAGTATGGTGTAATCTGTAATCTGTAATCTGAACACTACATAGCATGCTAGCATGCCAAGAACACTTGCAAGCTGTTTTAGACTGATCCAAGGGGCTCTGTAGTGTAGTCTAGTTTTCTTGTTCTCTTCGTCAGACGCGAACCTCTGGGCCAACATATCCTACGATTCAGCGAATAGAGCTTCCACGATGTGACTGTATTGTCGTAAGGATGGTGAGATGCTCGCGCGGTGCCGCTAACATCAACGTAACGGGGCGGGGGCGGGTTAAAGTTAACGGTTCGAAACCTTGTTTATCATCATCAACGAGAAGCAAACTGATGAATTAGGCTACCCCAAGGTTGACAGGCGACGAGAAGAGACTGGTTTGCCCACTCACAATTTGATATGGTCTGGTTTTGTCCATGCTTGAGAAAGGTACAGACTTATGGGCGCGATATTATACATATGAGAGAGAGGGAGAGGGGGAGAGAGAGAGAGAAAGAGAGAGAGAGAGAGAGAGAGAGAGAGAGAGAGAGAGAGAGAGAGAGATCGTTGTAGTTCCGCTCCCTGCATGTCCTCCGTTCCTTCCTTCCTACGCTTCCGCGCTTGCGACACGTTACTCGTCTCCACAATCGGAGGGATTCTTCTCGTGAGACCTTGACCAGCTTGATTCCTTGACCAGGTTAGGGATTGCTTTCACACACTCATCACCCACTCACTCACACATCGTGCAGCAGCTCTCACCCGTCTTGTCGCATCACGTACCGAGTGCGGTCCAATCCTCGGTTTTTCATAGCTGCTGCATATGCCAAGCTCACATCGTGCCTTGGTTGCGGGGTTCGGCTTTTTGTTTTGCTGGCCTTGTCTGCTTTGCATTATCGTCCTCCCTTGTCTCACCTCGCTCTGACGACGACGACGATGACATTGGCAACAATGATGAAGCCTGCAAACGCATGGATCAACACTATCCTCCGATCCCGATCCCGATCTACCTAAGAAGCACTGCATATCCTTGTTGTCCTCGGATGCAAGATATCCGTTTCCGATTAGAGTCTCGGTTCCTGCCCTCGTCGCACATTAAGAGCGCTTGGCTGGGTTTCCAAGAGACGACGCGACTACAGCTCCGACTCGCAAGGGGTGGCTTCCACCCCGCATCACTCCGTATGATTGGGACATGGCCAACAGGCAAGGCTTCCTACTTTCGTTTACTCGCGGCTCGCCTACAGCAAGTGATCCACTTCCCTGGCATCCCGCTTGAACTGTGCCTCTATCGGCTGAGTCCGGAGACTGGGATTCCGTAGATCTAATGGTATGCAGAGTGGCTTTCAAGCCAATAGCGAACCCTGATGCTTACCACTTGATAACACGTTTTGTGCATTGTCAATGAACTGCATGCTTCTGGCTGCACACGGCGGTTAACCGCACATGACAAGATGCTTCCTTTGAATGCAGTTCTCTTGCTCTTCGGCTCACACTACATGTTGCTATCCGAAACCAAAAGAATATCAAGTGCAATATTGGTGACGCGGTGTGCCATAGCCTTACATGTACTAATTATGAGATGGAGCTTGATCAAGCACACTCATATCTACAATACGATCATTTGTCAAGGACGTCCAGGATATGTCAGTAATATTTGTTACAACCGTTCGGCGAAAGATTGGGTTCTGAGTCGCTGAGTGATATCTTTATATTCCTCATTCGGATCATGCTTTGAGGCTAGCTATCCTCTGACGTTAACCGCATCGTCCTGGCCTCATCCTGCGATGCCCACATATGGGTATTAAACCTGATTCGTCACCTCTCAGTTCGTGGTCCTTTGCAAACAAAAACACGCTATTAGACAATAAGAACATTCTTTTTCTCCGCCGAGCCGTACTTTTCCGATTTATAGCGAACCAAGTACCTTGTCGAACGCGTTGACAAGAATAGGGACTATTTGGTGAGGTTAGTCAAATGAGAACTGACAGGCTTCGGGTAGATGAATAACGTACTGTGCGACTCTTCAAAGATGAGCATGGGTCGGAGACGGACTGTCTGCTTGCCGCAGGTACCAATGTTGACACCGATCTGGCGCATGGAGCGTACAAGACTGGCGGGATCCTTGGTGTCGAACGCGATGAAAGTGCTGAGACAGTCAGTATCATGTACCTCTGCCAGGTTTCAGTCATGTTCAGAGCGCTTACCCTTGGCCCTTTCCTCGGAGGTTCTGGATTTGCTCGGGGTACTTGCTCGCCAGGCGCTCAAGTTCAGCATAGAGAACGGCGCCAACGCGAGCCTAGTCATGTTAGCTGACCAATCTTCCCCATGATTATATATATATAATAAAGTCACGTCTTACGGTCTGCTCAACAAGGTTCTTGTCGAGAATCTCCTCGATAACAGCCTTGCTCATGATGACTCGGGCGGGGTCACCAATCCAACTGTGCTCGTTAGCAATGAATCTGGGTTTCAAAATTTGGGGCTCACATACGTGTTGAACTGGCGGTAAGCCTTGTCGGGGATCAGCTTCTCGTCGCTGAAGTAGTAACCAGCAGTCTGGGCCTTCTTGGAGAAGGTGACCATGTCAGGGGGGCTAGTCAGCTGCCAGTGGTCGTGGCCCCAGAAGGAGCCGGTGGCACCAAATCCAGTCTGGACCTCGTCGGCGATGAGGAGAACGTTGTGCTTGGCGGTGATATCGCGGAGACCCTGGAAGAAGGCAGGTGAAGCGTGGTTGTCACCACCCTCGCTCTGAACAGGCTCGACGATGAGACCAGCAACGGGGCAGTGCCACGTCTTGATAATCTCCTCGACCTCGCGGAGGCTCTTCTGCTCCTCGGCCTTGTTCTCCTCAACGTGCTGTTCGAGCGGGTACTTGAGCGCGGGGAAAGTAGCCTGAGGCCAGTTGAAACTGGGAATGTCCATCTTATGCACAGCCTTGCTGCGCGTCGTCGACAAGCTACCGAATCCACGGCCGTGGAAGGAGTCGCGGAAGCTCATGATAGCGAGCTCGGGAGATCCAGGCTTGGCGTTGTTCATGCAAGACGCCTGCTCCTCCTCAGTCCACTCGACGCCCTCGCCACGTTCGCGGCGACGGTAGCGCATAAAAGCGGCCTTGTAGGCAAGCTCATTGGCCTCGGAGCCGGATTGGGCAGTGAAGATGTAGTTGCAGCCCTTGGGGGCCACGCGCATGAGACCGTTGGCGAGGATGTCGGCCCACTTGTCCGAGGGGAAGTTACCGATGGCAGGGCGGTTGACGAGAGCGGAGATCATCTCGGGAGACTTGGCAGCTTTGATGAGGGTGTCGTTGTTGTAGCCAACGGGAATGGAAGCGATTTGGGCGTACCTGGTTCGTGTGAGTAAGCTTGCAACTTGAATATTGCTGGAAAGTGTTTGACTTACACATCGAGGTACTGGTTACCGTCAACATCAACAATGCTGTAACCGAGCGATCAGCACGACAGAATCAGATTTGAACTTGGGGAGAAAGACGCACTAGTTGCCATTGCTCTTCTCGTAGTCGACGACAAAGTGAACAGCTCGGGCGTCAAAGATGGCGTCGAGCTTCTTGGAGCTGGCCTTGGAGATAGGTCCAGGAATCTCCGTGGTGACGGGGGTTTCGACGAAGGAAGGCATTATGAAATGTTGAATATCCTCTCGCAGCAGCCTTTGGTATGAGAAAGAATGGTCTGGTGCTGCCAGTCTGAAGCTGATGGAGCGGGAGGAGCTATTATAGCAACTTCAGATTCCGGAGGGTCCGCCGTTGGAACGGTTGAGGGACCACTCCGATGTTGGGTCCGCCTGCGGCCGGCCTGATACACACAGTAATGGTGAGGTGTTCCATAGCTCCAACAGGAGTCCTACACACGGGAGTTGCCAATCGCTAACATGCGCTAGTGAGCCGCTGTGTAAGGCGGGAGACGCATCTCGTGGGGACCAGGAGGGACTGGTGGAACGCGTTCGCGGGACCGGAGTTGCAGAGACCGGGACGCAGCCGGCGCATGAGATTTTGGGACCGTTTTGAGACTGGCAGCGCGGCGCCGCCACGAGGTTCGTTTCGTTGGTGGCCGCTAAAGTCGCGACCAGGACAAGTTTCGCCCCCCGCCTTATCTGGCGTTTCTAGCGCTCCGTCCTTGCTTCATCATGGGCAATGCCAGTCATTGGAGTCCGCTGCTGAACAACCCCGCCGGATCCCCGCCGCTTCTTCAATCCCGGCCCGGGCATGGTCTTCCCCGCACTATCGGACAGACCGGCATTGCTGTGACGACGTCCTCCCAAGCTCGAAAGCTAGCTGCTGCGCAGCTTTTGACGACGCTTTGAGATAGCAACTCTGATAAACGGAATAGCTCGCATCGCACGCACGCTATGGTGTTAGAAGAAATGGAGAAAGGGTCCCGATTGATGTCCGGTCGAGGATTTGAAGAGGACGAGTAAATTAGATAGTTTGGATGGGCCCCCGCGAACATACATACTCGTCGGCCTCCTCCTCCTCCATCTTGAAGCAATACTAAGACATACTCCATCAACGATGCCAAACATGACTGAAGCAGCCTCCAAGGTGAGTGCAATCTCAAGATAATCTCATGTCGATCTGAGTGAGACAGCACTGGCTGACACAAGACGCATCATCTGCAGCTGAGCGACCCCTCGCTCCTCAAGACATCCTGCTACGTCAACGGCCAATGGGTTGCCGCAAACTCAGGCAAGGATTTCGCCGTCGAGAGTAAGCAAGCCCCTGCCGATACAAACCCCCCTGCGGGAACCCTAACCCTGAAGACGTCCATCGTCGCTTACACCGAACTCAACCATCACAGACCCTTCGACCCTAGACATCGTGGCAAGATGCCCAGAGTTTGACGCGCAAGATACCGAAGCCGCGATCCTAGCCGCGAACGAAGCCTTTCCTTCATACCGCAAAACTCCTGCGCGAGCGCGTGCTCGCCTGCTTCGAAGATGGTACGACCTCATGGTTGAGAATGCCGAGGATATCGCGCGCTTGATCACGCTCGAAAACGGAAAGGCGCTGGTCGACGCCAGGTCGGAGGCGATGTATGCTGCTAGTTTCTTTGAGTGGTTTTCCGAGGAGGCTGTGCGGATCTACGGCGAGACTATCGAGGCGAGCAATCCGTCCTGTCGACTCATCACCCTGAAGCATCCTGTCGGAGTATGTGGTCTCATTGCGCCGTGGAACTTCCCCGCTGCCATGATTACTCGCAAGGTCGGACCTGCGCTTGCCGCTGGCTGTACTGTCGTTGTCAAGGCCCCGGCCGAGGCGCCTCTCACGGCGCTTGCGCTGGCTGAGTTGGCTCATCGCGCTGGTATCCCTCCTGGCGTTGTCAATGTCATCACGGCGCTGGATAACACGGTAGAGGTTGGAAAGGTCCTGACGAGTCATCCGGTTGTGAAGAAGGTGTCTTTCACGGGCTCTACTCCGGTGGGAAGAATTCTGATGAACCAGTCTTCCTCGACTATCAAGAAGCTATCCTTTGAGCTTGGTGGAAACGCGCCCTTCATCGTATTTGAGGATGCAAATCTCGAGTCGGCGGTCAAGGGACTCATGGCGAGCAAGTTTCGCAACTCGGGCCAAACATGCGTCTGCGCCAACCGCATCCTGGTACACCGGAGCGTATACGACAAATTTGTTCAGATGGTACTGGATGTCGTGAAGACGTTTGTCGTCGGCGACGGATTCGACGAGAAGACGACCCACGGCCCGCTGATCCACGGCCGCGCAGTATCCAAGGTGGAAGAGCACGTCCAGGATGCCCTCGCCAAGGGTGCGCGTCTCCTTCACGGCGGCGAGCGCCTACCTAGTCTAGGGGCTTATTACTTCGGATTGACGATTCTGGTGGACATGAAGCCGGGTATGAAGATCTGCACGGAAGAGACGTTTGGTCCTGTGGCTGCATTCTTTCCGTTCGATACGGAGGAAGAGGCCATCGCTATCGCTAACGATTCAGAGGTTGGCCTGGGAGGTTACTTCTACAGTAGGGATGTGAACCGGTGCTGGCGGGTTGCTGAGGCGTTGGAGGTTGGCATGGTAGGCGTCAACGTTGGTAAGTTTTACGTGCAAGAAGGTCCGTCTGTTGTGTGTTTGATGCCCGACTAACATCTCTCTATCAGGCGTGTTGAGCGATCCAGCTGCGCCGTTTGGAGGTGTGAAGCAGAGCGGGTTTGGACGGGAGGGAAGCAAGTACGGCATTGATGAGTTCACCGTTACTAAGATGGTGATGACGGGTATCGAATCATAACGGGAGGGACACCTATCACCACCCAGCACAGTACCACGGCAGTACGGTGGTGGTGTGGGTTGTGTGCCGTGTATGGCAAGCTTTGATTCCCGGTACCGGATCCTGGGCAACTTACTATAATTCCTCGACAGTTGATTCTAGAATATGCGAAACATTCTGCAAGCCAACTGCCGGCCGTGAACGCGCTAAGCAAAAGCAAGATCCGATCGGTGTCCGGCACTGAGAGGCGGCGGAGGACGAAGAACCAGGATCCTGTATAAGTCGCGTGGGTTTGTCGCCGGCCGGCTGCCCGGCCCGGTCCGGTGTTGATTCGCCGAACTGTCGCGGTCGGGAATCTAGACTAGACTAGAATCCCGCGGAAGAAGATTGTCCTAGCGGACGAGAAGATAAGCTTCGGAGACTAGAGTAGAGTACAGAGCGAAACAGGTTATTTCCGGAGAGCAGTCGTTAGGTATGACCTTGAAGGTTAGTCTACAGTACTCTACGCTAGAGTAGAGCAGATAGACGAACGCCACAGGAGTGCGGCTCTTCCGCCACGACCGGGAGCGTTGCCGGCTCCACTGTCGGGGGATGAGGCCGGTGTCGCTCGCTGCTGGCGAAGGAGAGGGAGGTGATCAACGTCATCTCGGACATTGAAAGCCAGAATGGAAACGTTGAAGCATTCAGACATCTACTGTAGAGCTTTATGTGGAGAGTTCCGGTCATGTCTCTCAACCCTTAGAGTGCTGGCATGTAAACGCGATACGTATGGGAAGAGGACACGATATGCATCATGCTCGTCTACTTGGACTTTTCCGCAGCCAACAAATCCTCCACCCGCTTGACTTTATCCTCGGCCGTCTGCTTCTTATCAGTGCTACGGCGGCGACACAATGATCGAGTCAGCCATCGATCTTACTCCCTCGCGTGTCTCTCTCCTGTCCACTAGAGCGGGAAGTTAAGGCTGGCTTGACTTACCGGCTACCGACTCGCATGGAGGATTGAACTCTCACCACACCGCGCTGGTGTACGACCTGGTGAGCCTTGCCGACGGCCGTCATGACCTCCTCCCAGGACCCCTCTGGCACGATTCGCGTCAGTAAACCGCACCCGGCAGGTAGCTGTGAGGAATTCGTGTTTCTCTGCTATTCGTCGTGAGATAGCCGACGACGCTCATCTCGTCGGGGACACTGGTGACCGTGGCTTCGTGGTTGGATGTGGATGCTCACCGACAGTGGTTCCTGCAGAGTGCAGCGTGTACTTCAGCCCGCTCGCCTCGAGAACCTTTTGCACTTCGGCAATGTCCTCTGCTACTGATACGCTGCCCGTCCCGATCTGCGATTGTGGTCGTTAGCTGACCTGAGGCTCTCGAGGGCGTGGTAAGGCGAGGTGGGGGGTGGACGTGGAGGGGAGGGGGAGAGGAGGGGCTTTGGTTCGAGATGGCGGGGTCAAGCGCAGCAGCATCATCATCATCATCATCACCGTCACTCACGGGTAGGAGACAAAAGTCGGCGTAGCAGGACGGCGGCGTTGAAATGCTGGCGTAGTCCATGTTGGCGATGTTGATGAATGGTGTCAAGGTTGATTCTGGGTGGGGTTTGGCATAGTTGGATGTCGCCGTCGCGCGCTGGGCGGTCACATGTGCTACAGCATGCACTGTACGTATACGGATTAACTACAGTAGCTACTGTAATCAATCAGCGGGGACGTTCCGCTATCGTGACGTTCCACGTCTGAGTGGATCTTCCATCTTCCATCTTCAACATTTAGTCTTCAATATCCAATCTCGGACCTGTGTTTATCATGCTATCGATGCTGGCTAGGCCGTTCACAACTCATCCATCTCATATACTCTGATGCAATGTTCATCTCGGCCCCCCTCCCCCTCTGTTCCTCCACCTCGACATACCCATCTCATCTAACTCTAATAAAAATCTAACCCCCAATGCTTGCCTGCGAAAAGATCATAGCCACCAACGCCTCGCTCATGAGTAGGAGAAAGAAAAAGAAAGAAGAACAAAAACCAACCGGCATTTTATGGGGAGAAGAACCCCAGATCGACCCAAGCTCTTAAACGTCAATCCAATAAACCCCATGCTGCTAAGTAGGTAAGATCAGACCATCAGCAACGCCGCGGCCACAAAGGCAATCAGCGCGCCTGTGCCGAAAGTACGCCCTCGCGCATTACCCATCGACTCGTCGCCGTCGTCATCGCCATTTTCGCTCTCCTCGACCTCGTCACGGCCCGTGGCGTCGCTGATCCCGTTCAGGCTGTCGGACGCCTTCATCACATCGCCCTGGTCGAAGAAGTCGACGAGAACAAAGTTGGGGGCAGAGCTCCACTCGCCCTTGCACTCCTCCACGTGCTTGCCCAGACTGCCCACCTTGCTGGTACCGGCGTCGTTGACGGTGTCGATGCTGTCGACGTCCGGCACGGACAGGTCCTTGTTGTCGGTGCCCAGGGAGTGGTACTTGAAGTGGTTCACCAGACTGAGGTATCCAGACGACAGGGCGGAGTCGGCGCTCTGGAGGCTCGAAGGGCGGTCGAGGGTGCAGTTGAAGCCGTTGATGCTGTACACCTCAAACGGCGTCTCGAAGACGTAGTCGAATTCGGACAGGAGGTAGTCGTTGTCGCTGGAGGTGGAGTTGATGTTTGTGACGAAGGAGACGAGGCGCTTCTTGTCGTCGATCATGGATTCCAGGGTCGGCCATTCCGCCTCGGACCCTTTCCCAGAGGGCCTGTATGATTTCTCCGAGATGCCGGAGCTGTTGAAGGCGTTGCCGATCTCGGTGGCCGATACCTCGTCCGAGTTGACGATCAAGAGAGTGACGACCTCATCCTCGTTGTCGTCCATCCAGTCGCTGATGGTGCCCAACCACTTCTCCAGCGTTCCCGCGTCCAGGATGCCGCACGAGGTATGGCACAGCTTCAGCGAGCCGTCCTCCTTGTGGAGCTGAACCTGGAGCAGGCGGATGCCGGCGCCGAGAGCCTTGACGGCATCGTAGTACTGATTCCCAGCTGCGGTGAGACCTTTGGTGTCGCGGGTGAAGGCGGCGCCGTGGACGCCCATGTGGGTCACGTTGTTGTAGTTGCGGTCGCAGAGGGAGGGCGAGTTGTTGCAGGCTCTCGAGCCCGAGTCCGAGCCTGATCTTGAGTCGGCGGGTTGGGGGAGGGCGAAGACGGAGATGGGGGTGGAGAGGGCAGCCAGCGCTCCGATGGCTATGGAGCGTAGTGAGGGAAGCATCTTGAATGCCCTTCTCAGATCTGCGGGGTGCTTTGCCGGAGAGAGTTGTCGAAAGGCATATACAATATTCTGTATAGTGAGAAGCCCGCTGTATGTATATATGGGTAATAGCAGAGAGAGGCGGGAAGCGACAGCGGTGTGTATAGCTGTAGCTGTTGTTGCTGTTGCTGTTGCTGCTGCCGGGTCCAGGTCTAAGTCTAAGTCTAGGTCTAGATCAGATCTGAGATGTTTGAAAGAAATGACAAGAAAGAAAGATGAAGGGAAACCATCCAAGAAACAGAAGAGCGTGCCAGATGAACATGCACGAAATTAAAATAAATAAAAAGGGTTGAGAAAAAAAGCACAGGACAGTCGATCATCAATTCTCCGTCCTCCAACCGCCTCGTTAGCAACACAACGAGAGCTGACGTCTCCTCGCCCCATCCTTGGTGATACCCGCCGCCCGCCCCCGTACCGACTGTTGACATATTATTGCAGTACAGGTCACAGGGGGGTTCAGCCTTCTTTAGCGTCTACCTCGTCTGTTCCGTCCCGAGAACAAACAGGAAGAAAGAAAAACGGAGAGGTTCGGACAAGGGGTCCCGCCCCAGGATTCGTCCCTTCGTCCAATGGCGGCGGCGGCTGCTGCGCCTCGCGGAGGGGAGACGTCAGCAAGTGGATCTCGACGCTGCCGACGGGGTTTACTTTTGCTTGATGTCTGACTAGGACGAGTTACATTGACGCATCACGTATCAGATAGACGCCCGCCGTTGCGTGAGACGGCCTCTTGACAACGCTGGCCAGCCTCCTCTACTGTGCTGTACTGTACTGTACTAGCTACCCCCAGGATCTGATCGTCACCAGGCGGTTGGGGATGAGATGGGATGGGTAAAGATCGTGCGTCCTCTCTCCGCCGGTTGCCCCAGTCAACAACGCCCTTGTTCGCATCGATGCTCTCTCCCTCTCCCTCGCCCATGGTTATCTATAACTCTATACCCCCATCGTGACGTGATCGTTTCGATCAGCACGACGATGGCACTCTGTTACCAGTCGTTGCTGCTAGTTTACTTTGCTAGACTAGAGCAGTCATCTAGTCTGCTCACTCGCGCACTGCGCTGCGTTGTCTGTCGTATGTGCGCAACAGTTAGCCGGGCAACCATATACCTCGCATCTGCGAGTAGGAACGCCAAGGTTGAGCGGTGACCGGTGAGGAGGACCCTTCTGATACAATACGTACGTACGCGGTTCATGGCGCAAAATGTCTTGTCTCGATTTCGTATTCATCAAGTTATAATAATAGATGAGAAACCTCCACCGAAGTTGGGGGTTAACCGTTGCTATTTTTATGCATTCGGGGCTGTGCATAAAAAGGCGTTGCTTGGCAGTGGCGCTCAGCAGCCGAGACTACTCTACTCTACTGTACCCTACTCTACTCTCCTCTAATAAGTCAGGTAGACCCGACGTACCGTATGTAGTACTTGTAGGTTAGTGGCTTCGTTTCAAAGAGTATCGCTTCACAGGATCGCTCGATTAGATAACCCGAGAACAGTGGCCAGTCAGGTAATCTTACCGTCTTAGTCGACTCTACTCCGTCTCAAGCTTACAAGCCCTCGAGCAGATACCAGAGAGTTGGGCATCCTTCACTCCGGGTCGTCGTATGTCTCCTTTCCCTTTTCCTTAGCTTCCTCCTTCTCCTCCTCGGCCCTTGCAGCTTCCATCTCCTTGAGCTGTTTCTGGCCCTCCTCCGTCGTCGCATCAATGATCTGCTCCTCGAGACTGAGGATGTTGGCCTGTTAACGGTTAGCTTTGGTGAGCGCGACCAGCGTATTTGGACGGATGAATCAAGCCATACCTCACCAAACAACCCGACTAGCTCCTCTGCATCTTCCACCTTCATAGCACCCAGCACCTTGTTCACCTTATCCAGATCCCCAGACTCCAGCGCCTTCTTCATGTCGTCGCTGAACCCCTCGAAGACCTTGCGCGCCTCCTGCTCCTCCGGATCTTGGCTGTCCGCGGCAGGAACCTTGATGTTGATCACTGTTCCTGGCTCCACAGCATGCAGCTGGATCTGCTCCACGCCTTCGTTGCCTTCGGCCGCCTCCTTGGCACGCTCGGCGATGATCTCTCGCGACCTGGTTCGGATCCTCATAAAGGTATCCTGCACATCCTTATAAAATACCTCCTGCGCTTGATGGCCCTTCGTCGTGATGCGCTTGAAGAAGAGGCCCACGCCATCCTTGCCCAATGCCCGGCAGTATTGCAAGAGCAAGGCCTGGTGAACGTACTGGCGCGCAAGGTCGTCCTTCTTTTCGAGAGCAGCGTCAAAGGCAAGGACCAGGAGACCGTCAGTCTCGCGCTCGACGAGGATTTGGGGGTTTTGCGACAGAAATCGCAGGCTCTCGCCGTAGTCGCCCATCTTGATCACTCCGAATTTCTTTGCCGCCGGTGACGCCTCAATCTCCTCATCATCATCCGCCTTGGCCACCTCCTTCTCGGCACCGGAGCCCGAGCCGGATGCACCTCCGAAACCAGGGTTGAGCAGCTCTACTTCTGCTGATCCAGTCTTCTGCTCTTCGGTCTTGGACTTGTTGACGTGCGAGCTACTGAATCCCTCTTTGAGGCCCTCGCTAGTAATCTTCTTGCCTTCCTCCTTCTCCAACTCCGCAAGCTTGGCCAGTAGCTCCTTTTGTAAGCTGTTGACCTTGTTCTCATGCTCCTGGATCTCCTCGATCATGGCCTCGTAACGGTTCTCGGGCTTCTTCTCATCCAGTGCCTTGTTGACCTGGTCCAGAAGCGTAGCCATCATCTTCGAGTAGGTCGGTAGCTCCTTCTCGTCACTGTGCACACCCTCGGGTCGCGGCGGCGGCTGGTCGTTCTTGGGGTTACCGGCCGACTCCATGACGGCCTTGAACGCCACCTCGGCAGGGTTGCGAGTCGCGGCTTCGGAGGCATGAGATTTCAGCGACGCGAGGAGCGACGAGATGCGCATCATTAAACCTTCGTTGATGATGCGCTCGTACTTGAGCGTCTCGATATGATGCCTCCGCTGCTGGCGCTCCTGGTGGATCTGATTCTGCTTTGCACGGATAAAGGACCGCTTATCGACGTTGGGGTGAACCTCAATATCGGAGTCATCGCTGAGCTCCAGCGCGTCCTACAAGGCAATGTCGTCAGTATAGCTAGAGAATGAGCCCAGGGGAAGAGGGTTCGTACCCATTTGCTGTAATCGACAGGCATCTTTGCGAACTGTCAAGTGTCCCGAGATGTTATGGCAACCGGAAGAGAAGTCGGGGAATACAAGTTCGATTTCAGCAAAAGAAGATTTCGTCAGGCTGTGCTTCCAGCAGTTGAAATGGAAGATTCTGGACGAAGCTTGGCTCAAGGAGCTGCGATCGCGGGGTACCAAGCAGACGGAGTAAGAACCCCACCGTGACTTTACCGGATGACGCCACAAAGGAGACATTGTTCCTGTCGTACATACTCTCAGCCACAGCCACACAACATTAAACCTCCAAAACTAAAGGAAAAAGGAAGTCATAAATTACTCGAAAAAAATAGGACACCGCCGTCCCTCAAAAGACTCTTTACTAATGCGTAATCTGGGAATCGAACCCAGGGCTCCCCGACGTTACTCGAATGGCAACGGAGAATTTTACCACTAAACCAATTACGCTGGTTACTTGATGTCAACATGGTGTGGATATGTGTATTATGAAGGAACTCGTTGGGAAGTTGCGGTCATTGCATACAGATATAGCATCACTATTATACCCTAGTGTGCTTTGTAGTTGGTTGCGAAGCAAGGAGGCCGCCCGTAGCCTTTGAAGTTATGCATTCAAGTAACGGTACTCCTTCGCTAATGATCTAATGTTACAGGCAAAGCATGTTTCTGATCCCATCCACCCCAAGAAGTTCTTGTAGCGTAGCAAGTCTTTTCAGCGTTCTCCCATCCCAAGATAATATACTCGCATAGACACTATACCCACCAAGCAATAAGCAAGCTCCTTAAGACATAGTCTTCATGAAATCGTCAAGATCAAAACTCTCCTCGTACTGCTTGTTGTCCCAGAGTTCTCCTAGGTCGTCTAACCAAGCCTTCTTCCCGGGCTGCCGTAGCACATCACCCGTTTCCAAATCAACCATGTCTTCTTCCCTTCCTTCAATGTTGTTCTGTGGTTTGTCTGATATAAGACTGGGTCCTGTTTCTCCCAGGCTGAACAGATCGAGGATCTGGTCAGTGTCCATCGTCTGTAAACCTGCATTCTGCTGATTGACTACAGTCGACGCCACGTCGATCTTGAACCGCTGTAGACTCAAGATTTTCTCCTCCAGCGTGCCGCGTGTGACCAAGCGGTATACGTTGACCACCTTCTTCTGGCCGATTCTGTGTGCTCGATCCATGGCCTGGAGGTCTTTCTGAGGGTTCCAATCATGTTCAACGAAGATGACGGTATCCGCCCCTGTCAAGTTCAATCCTAAACCTCCCACGCTTGTCGTCAGCAGCAAGACATCATATGACGGGTCACTGTTGAACTTGTTGACGATATCTTGTCGCTTGTTAGCCTCGACGGAGCCGTCAAGTCGCAGATGCGATACCGAAGGAAGCATGTCCTTAAGTACTCGGCCCTCGACCATGTCGAGCATTTCCTTCATCTGACAGAAAATCAGAGCGCGATGCGGCTTGATAGGCTGATAGAGTGGATCGTTAGAGTCTCCGCCTTCCACACCAATACCGCAATCCACCAGAAGATCCCGTAGAGCTGTCAATTTTGGTGCATGGGTCGGGTCCTCGATGGAGGTACCCTGCCTCTGCAGAATCTTCTGTGTGTCGTCGTAGAGATCGCTTCCGGGCTTCATGACCATGGCGGGAGAGTTGCACAGCTTGCGCATATACTGTAATGCTTGGAAAATATGCTGCTTTGATTCCTTGTCATCTCGTCCAGCCTCTGCCTGGATCTTCTTGCCCTGCTTCTTAGTGAAGTCTTCAAAAAGCTTCATCTGTAAATCGCTCAGGTCACAGTAGTAGTTTTGTAGAATCTTTGGTGGAAGGTCGTCCAATACCTCCTCCTTTAGGCGACGGAGCAAGAATGGGAGAACTTGCTTGTGGAGGGCCTCGATGGCGAGTGCTCCTGCTTCTTGCTCTTTTGACGATGCTTTGCTGAACCGACTCGCTGCAATCGGCTTGGCAAACCGATCCAGGAACACCCTCTCTGCTCCTAAGAATCCAGGCATAAGGAAATCAAACAGAGACCACAGTTCCAGGACATTGTTCTGAATTGGTGTACCGGTGAGGATGAGGCGGTGATTGCTAGCGAGCCGCTTGACGGCTTGCGTAATCTTGGCTTTGGGATTCTTGATCAAGTGACCCTCGTCCAAAACGACATAGTTCCAGCTGTGCTTCTCAAGGATGTCAGAATCGTTGCGGCAGACATCGTAAGAAGTGACAACAATGTCGGTGGTTCCAAGTTTGTCCTTCTTCAACTTTCTCTCTGTAGGCGCGCCAACGTATGCTAGGACGCTCAGGAATGGGGCATACGTTTTGATCTCTTGCTGCCAGTGGCCGGATAGAGTGGGCGGGCAGACGATCAAGGAGGGCAGTTTTCTGGCGTCGGGAGCTTGTGTCTTGGCAAATTCTTCAGCACGTTGATGGTGATCACTCGCCACGATACAAAGAGTCTGGAGCGTTTTTCCGAGACCCATGTCGTCGCAGAGAATACCGTGGAGGTGGTACTTGTTGAGGAAGTGGAGCCAGTTGACACCTTCTTGCTGGTATGATCGCAGCTCTGCCTTGATAGCCACTGGAATCTGGAACTGCTCAACCTTTTTCGGGTCAAGAAGCTGCGAAATAAAGGTCCGTTCACGATCCCGGCCCTTAAACATCTCCTCCGACAGCCCAGGAGGATCTGGGATACCGGCTTCGAGAGGCACCAGCTTCACTAGCGTCGCGAATGACGTTGTGGCGATAAGTCGAATCTCGTTGTCCGAATCGCTCATGCGTCCAAGCACAGGGACGATGAGGAAGATCACATAGGGAAGAATTCCATCACCCATCACAGCAATCAAGTGATAGATGACCTCGGTGGCACCTTGGCGGAAGTTGAGATCAAGAGGGTTATTGATAGACGGAAGAACTTTCTCGACAAGGGCAGTCATGCCTTCCACAGTGATGACACTGCAGATCGTGGCCATACATTTTGCTGCCATGTAGCGGAATACGGAAAGCTCCGAGTGCAGAGCCTTGATTACCAGTGGAGTCAACTCCATTACGAAAGGATGGAGTGCCTTGTGTAAAGTCGGGGTCATGGTCCGGATAACTGACATGGCGTCGACAATTTCCTGTCCAAAATTCTGTTCTGGATCCTTGGCCTCGGCAGGAAGGTCTCCCGAGAATGCCTTGACCAGAGGTGCTTCCATGAAGGAGCGTATGCTTGGCACTGTTGTAAGGAGTTCAGCTCCGTAAGTTCGGGACAAAATCTCCAGGGCCTCCTTTGCGCCACGTCTGGTGATGCGCGCGGCTTTGGCTTCCCTGGCCCATTTGGCTGCGTCTTCGTGATCGACCCGGTCCTCTTCTTTTTGCATCGAAAGTACGCAATCAGTCTTGCTGGCATGAACCGGGAATTCTGGTGTTTCCGCAACCTCAACGCAGGAGAATTTGACAAGGTTTGCGACGACCTTGTCTGCTGGACCCTTCCGTCCCTTTTCTGTGAACATCTGAATGAGCCTGGCAATAGTGTCCGCAGAACGAACTTGTAATTGCTGGTTCTCTTCAGTCTTGATTGAATCCATGATGCCCTTGATCAGTGGGCTAGGCTTCTTTGGTAAAACATTCATAGCAACCATAGCACAGGCTGCCGCTGCCTTGATCCGGACATCGCGCGCGGCCTTGACGATCTTGGCCTCTTCAATGGCGAGGATTGTGACATCTCGAGCCTCAGCAAGCTGCTGGCTAGCGATGAGGCGTTGGCCCGGGGGCATGGCTTTCTTTAGCTTATCATAGTCATCACCCACGCACTTCTCGGCGGTGGTGATAGAGAAGGCGCTCGGCCCAGCCTCGGCTTCGCCCTGCACCACTACAGGCAGCAGAGGCAGTCTACTATGGGAGACCTTGCCGTGATCGCGGAATAGATGTATCAGCTGTTGACATTGGGTTCTGACTCGCTGGATAAAGTTGACGAGATCGCGGTACGAGCCTGGACGCTCCGACTCAATGATTCGCTGCAGATTGTCGACGTATCGAGCTGGATCGTTCGGGTTCGAACAGTTTTTGGAGAACTCATCGATGACCATACAGGCAGTAAGTTGGGTAGTGGAGAAAGCCGAGGAGAGACCAGGCACCAGCAATGCGTCGTACTCGTCAAGGCTCGAGGTTGGTACCGCGGACATGATCAGGCCCATAGCCGTGGCGGCCGATACACGCGACCGTATCAACGCGTCCATACCGACAAGGTCGACATCGCCTTGCATCATGTGTCCATCGACGTCATGTGTCAGGCTCGTTGTCGGTGCTTCTTCAACCTTAGTCGACTTGCGACGACGCTTTGGCGCGCGGTCTGCACCATCAGGGGAAGACGCTTTTCTCGGTGTCGATTGCACAACGCCGGGCATGGAGTAAGTCCCGCCTGAAGGCTTCTGGAATAGTGTCGCATTCATAGGAATGGGGTTCCGCGAAACACCAATGGGGTGTAGAGTTAGCTGCATCATGGGGTCAATGTGCGCGGCAAATTCCTCGGCAAGAACGGCTGAATCCTTCTTGGCCAGGTTCTTGACCAGGGCAGCCCATAGATCCATGGACATGCTGAGGGCCTCTCTATCTCGTTCGACAAGGATGTTTTGAAAGATGAGCCTCAATATCCGACCATTCAGCCAGCCTTGTGAAGTTTCGGCATCGAGATTAGCGAATGTCAACAGGGCCTTCAAAACAGCAAGGCGAACTGAAGTGATCGTATGTCGCAAGAATGGGTAGAGGCGGGGAACCAAGAGAGTAAAGGATCGCTCTTCGTCTTGGGCTGCCGACACTTTCATAGCATCCAGGACCTCCGGGAAGCTGCACAGGGTCGCAAGTAAGTCCATGATACGTCCGGTACTTGCGCTCAGATCGTCACCGAGGTTTGAGAGACTTTCCCAGATAATGTAAACCAGCCCATCGAGTCGCGCGGGTCGCATCATGACAAACTCCTTAGCCATAGGAATCAACGTAGCGGCGCTAACGGAGCGCACATCATCGTCCACGTCCGCAAGGCCCTTCATGACAGCGCGTATGACACCATCGATCATATCACCATCCTGTAAGAGCAAATCTTTCCGGACTGCGACAACGTACCTCAACCCGATCATGCCACCATGACAGACGGCCCAGATCGGACGCTCGAGTCTAAGATCCTCTTGCATCACCATTCGGTAAAGAATTCGATATGTACTATAAACGGAGGTTGACGAGAGATGCCTTAAAACCGAACCCAGTGACTGTCCTATCGTCTCGCGAATTGGCGCAACTGAGGTGTCTGAACTATAATCGGTAAATCGGTCAAGCATGAGGACGCAGCAGAGACGACACGCCATGTCATCAAGCCATTTCCGATTAAGCTCGTCATTTTCCTCTCTCGACTTCGACTGCAATCTTCCGGCGCCGCCACCGTGCACCCGGATAACCTCGCGAAGGCCCATAGCAGCTCCGTGACGAGTCTCCCAAGATGAGTCGAAAAGGTCGAGTTTGAGGAAATCACAAAGTCGTTCATAAGGCCATTCGAGTCCTTCCATAGTTTCTTCGGCTTCGATCTCTGACTTGATCTGAATGACATCGCCCTTGAACTCGCTGACAACTTTCGAGTCCTCGTCGACATCGGCTGGACGATCGAGGTTGAAGTAGTCGTTCATCTTACCATTCTTCTTGCCTTCTGAATCGAGAGCTGGTGTTTCGTCTCCGAGGCCTTCAGACCCAGCAGTAGCAGACCGTCTGACGGAGAGATCACCGAAACCACCTTTTCCCTGCGATGCTTTCATGGCTTCTCTCTTCCGCTTTCGTTTAAGCACGTTAAGCTGCCTGGAGCTTAGCTGAGACTCTTCTGTGGCGTGGGCAGGGCCAGAAACACCATCGCGGGGCGGGCCATTGCCGTTGCTCGTTTCCAGCGGGGTCGCTGGCGCTGCTAGGCTGTCGTTGTGGTTAAAGACCATCTCTTCATCCTCAAACTTCCTGCCCAGAAGACCAAGACGGCCAACGAGTGTCTTCTTTTGATGGGCCAAACGGGCCTGTGGGTCCAGGTGAGCCAGGCCATATTCAATGCCCCCACCTCGAAGTAGCTCTCGGCCGTATCTGAGGATCATGTCGACATCTAAAGACTCCAGCCTAAAGAAGTCACTGTCGGCAAGACTTGAGTCCTTCTCCTCCTCCTCTTTCTTGATGTTGCCATTCTGGCTGATTGGCTCCTCTTCCTTCTTTGGCTCACTAGGTGCATCCTCGGAGTTGGGGTCGTAAAGAGGGGCATTCTCGGCGATCTTGCCAATGGCAGAGGCTGCTGTTCGCCGTGTTTCCCATTCTTTGTGGCGCAAATATGGCACGACCCGGGACAGGAGATTGAAGATCTCATCTGGGTGCTGCTTTTGCCAATCGGCCAGCTGGTTGACGGCAGTGTCTCGGATTAACCTCGTACTTCCCGTCTCAAGGATGCTATCGATATGTCAGAAAGTCAGGTCCGCGTCGCCGCAAGCCTTGGATCCGTAACAGCTCTGATCAACGAGATCGCCATGGTGTTACAGCGATATATCTCACTGAGAGGGGGAGGATGATGATGTGAGAGTATGGTAGGCATTTACTCACGTGACGAGTCTGTCAAGTCTATTGATAAGTTCAGTCAGCAGCTGCAATTTGGTAAGAAGCCAGGTGTGCGTGTGGTATATGCTCGTACCTTGACGCCATTTTGTCTCCGAGTTTAGTAATTACCGGTTAATCCAACCTTATGACATATCGAACTCTGCAGGCGGGTATTAGTAACAGTCATGAGAGCTGTATGTAAGACGAGAAGAGCGTCTGGCGGATGGAACCAACGCAGGCCATTTAGTACCCAGTAGCGCGGGCCCGTGTAGCGCGACGCGACAGGTAATTATGGGGCGCTAGCCTGGAAGATGCATGCTTCCGATGGAGGACAAGGAACAGTTATTGGGGGTAGTATTGGTGATGATTGGCATTGCAGGGGTGATGGGGAGAAAGGCAAAGGTGACGAGGGAATAGATGATACGAAGTGGCTGGAATGAGGTACAGGATAAGGAACGTATTCGAGGTAGAGATGTGCCACGGTGCTAGCGGGTGAGAGTGAAGGTTGGTGGTACTGATAAGCAACGAAGTCGAGCTGCTGGGTGGCTGATGAGACGATGGCTGCAGTGCGATCGCTCACTGCCAGAAGCTTACTTACCTGTACTTGAGGGGATATGAAATAGTCTAGCGCAGTGCTTGCTTTAGAACTAGAAAGCGCCTTTTGTGGATAAGCCAGCAGTGTTCAATTAAGCTCAGGCGCGAGCATCGATGGCGTGTTGGATGTGGGATCAAGCTGCGCTGAGCTGGGAACAAGGCTGAGCACTATTTCGATGAGAGAGGTGACGCAGATGGGGATGGGGAAGGTTGGCGATCCCCGGTTGGCCGGGATGCGGATGGCTCCGTGTGTTCCGGAACAAACAAATCCACTGGTTGCTCTTGTTCACGGTTTGATTCGAGGTCGAGCCAACAGACGACTTGGTTTTCAAGTTGCCTGGGACTTGTTGTTGCAGTGCACTCGTCTACCAGTAGTGTAGCCGTTCTGCGGGTGCACTGGCTGGCGGAGCGGTTAGTGAGTGTACCTCGAATTCTCTTGAACCTCTGCAATCGTGTCTTTCTCAACACCAACGACCCAGCACCTCTCACTGCATAGAGCTGAGATGCAGTATCGAGGTATGAAGAGAGCCAATAAAAGTGGATGCGTCCGTGGCAGCTGAGCGATATGGTTGGGCGCAGCCGTAGAAGCGCTGTGTTGCTCCTGCGGTCTCGGGGGGGCAGCTGGGAAAATCGGGGTGGAGGGCAGGCCAGGTCTCTATATGTTGTGTGCTTGTATTTTATACACGCGACGCAGGCTTTGCCAGCACTACCAACGGCTTCCCTCGTCCTCTCTCGCTTAATTTCCTTCTTGCCTCCTTAGCGTCATCTGCGCCAACCCCCTGCCTGCTGACTTTCACCTTGGCCCACTTTGCCGGGGCTTGACTTGGGGCTTGGTGGGTTTTCTCGAGGCAATCAGAAGGCAGACCTCTGTTACTGCTCCATCAAGCTGTGGCCAAGCTCCAACCGGGAAGGGTACCAAGGCACGCACCAGCCTCAATCTGAGCATAGCATCCGTTGCAACCTGGCTCGGGCTGGACGGGTATGTCTTCGAAGCCAGCGAATCCACTGTCGTGTCTTTTCCACCGCCGTCTCTGATTGGCAGGTTATGCTTCATGGCGATTACCCTGCACTACCAGTCCGCATACTAATTCAGTGGTCATGTTGTTTTAAATCGTGAGCCAAGTCACTTTGCTTCACTATCAACTATTAGGGTTTCGAGGTGTCACGTATGATGAACCTGATGTCAGCTTCTTCGGAAGAGCCGGCGTGCACACGCCGCTTATGGTCTCCCACTTTTTTCCTTCTTTTTTTCCTATTGGGGTGGTATCCGGAACCATGATTCAGAGAGATGCTGAAAGCTCCTCAACCGACTACAACGGAACCCATTTGCATCTCTGATGTTAGAAAAACATCACATTTACTCTATTATCCCTAACATCCCGACATAGCAAAGACACACAGTCGGTAAACATCGAGCGAGTGTGACAACGTGTCTGGCACGCCATGAGCATCCTCAAATTCCTTTCCCTACTGTAACAGTCTGTCTTATCACATAAGTCCTTCCCCCCAAACCATGCTTCCGCATTCCACCAATTATTTCTCTGTAACCGGGATTGCTCCATCATACCTGGGCCGATGCGCTTTCATACCGGGGTAATATGATTCGCAATATCTGCGATGTGAAGACGGCAAGAGTTCAAGTAACGGCACTGACCATTCTGGACCCGTCAGATACCCCGGATTCTGCCTTAGCTGCCGCACATCGCAAAGTACTGCGTGGGGGGCCAAAAACCACTATGTACTACACACACCCATACTCCATTGTGATATTTCACAAACAATTCCATACAGCAACCGGGGCCAGAAAAAAGAAGTCGAGTGTTTATGATGTTTGACAAGTACAGTTAGATTAACACAAGAAGTTGTCATCATCAAGTGGGTTCAGTTGCAGCAAAGACACCGAAAGGGAATGTACAATCTGGCTCTAGAGTACAACATCGCTCTATGCTTACTCCTTATAGACCAAGTAGCACCTATTCCGTCAAGTCATAAACGTAGCATGTTTGCGAGAAACCGATAAACTATAACATACAGACCCAGCCTCATTTTGATCGCCAACAGGGATCTAATCAGTCCAATCAATGCAAGCTCGAAATTCTGGATAATTCGGAACAAAGTGACTTAACTCAAGCAAGTTTTGGTCAGTCAACCTGCAAAGAGCAAAAGCACGGACCATCATAGCTCGAAGTCAGATTTAGTGCCTGACATTAGAGGCAGGAGCTCACGTCTGCCTCGACGACGCGACAGCCCACATCTAATCGCGGTGCCAGCCTAAGTAGACGCGTTGAATCGCATCACTTCGCATCCCCGAGGTAAAAATCCACTGACGGAGACGAGACTGCGCCGTGTTTCGCAGACAAGCTATTTAGTCTCTCGCATGTTGCGCGACAGCGCCGGCGCAACTCATCATGTATATCAAGCAGATCATCATCCAGGGCTTTAAGAGGTACGCACATCTCAACTTCCAACCCCCCCCTTGCCTGTGCGCCGCTGTGTCGCTAACGTTTCCCAGCTACAAGGATCAAACCGTCATCGAGCCCTTCTCCCCAAAGACCAATGTCATCGTCGGTCGCAATGGCTCCGGAAAGAGTAACTTCTTTGCGGCGATCCGCTTCGTTCTCAGCGATGCCTACACCCAGATGAGCCGAGAGGAACGGCAAGGGCTGCTCCACGAAGGTTCCGGCTCTGCTGTTATGTCAGCTTACGTCGAGATCATTTTTGACAATAGCGATGATCGATTTCCCACAGGAAACAAGGAAGTCGTCCTACGCCGAACGATCGGTCTCAAGAAAGACGAGTACTCAGTCGACCGTAAAGTTGTTACGAAAACCGATGTTATGAACCTTCTCGAGGCTGCCGGTTTCTCACGCTCCAACCCATACTACATCGTTCCCCAAGGCCGAGTGACAGCCTTGACCAACATGAAAGAGTCGGAGAGATTGACTCTTTTGAAAGAGGTAGCAGGAACACAGGTTTACGAAGCGCGCCGCGCCGAGTCGCTTAAGATCATGAACGAGACCAACAACAAGCGGGAAAAGATTGACGAGCTTTTGGAGTACATCAAAGAACGACTTAGCGAGCTGGAGGAGGAGAAGGAGGAACTTCGTGGATTCCAGGACAAGGATCGAGAAAGGCGATGCCTTGAATATGCCTACCACCACCGAGAGCAGGTCACAATCCAAGACGCACTGGAAGACCTGGACAACGCCCGCCAAGACGGCTTAGACACATCTGACACCAGCCGTACCGAATTTTTGGATGGAGAGAAGGCCATCGCCAGGCTCGATGCTGAAATCCACCAACTGCAAAGAGATATGGAAATGCTGCACATCGACCGACGACAGCTGGAGGAAGATCGCCGCGATAGTGCCAAGGCTCTCGCCAAGATTGAGATGAAGACCAAGAATCTAAGGGAAGGCCAATCAGCGCAGGAGCAGGCGCGTGCGCAGCATGCTACAGATCTTGAAAATGTTCAGAGTCAGGTTACTGCCAAAGAGCAAGAGCTTGCCACCATTTTGCCTGAATTTAACCAGAGAAAGCAGGAAGAGGACGAGGTTAGACGACAGTTGGATACCACTGAAGCGGCAAAGAACCGCCTGATCGCGAAGCAGAGCCGGGGCTCAAGGTTTAGGAACAAGACTGAACGAGATGCCTGGCTTAGAAAAGAGATCAGCGACCTCGAGCTGACCCTGAGCTCTCAGAAGGCCAACCGAATCGACATCCAAGAGGAGGTGACACGGGTTCAGCAGTCAATTTCTCAGATTGAGACGGAGGTTACCGATTTGAGATCACGTCTAGCCAACTGGAGTGGCGAGAGGGCCGCGCTTCACGAAGAGGCGGCCAGAGCTCGCGATCAACTTGACAAGCTCAACGATGAGAGAAAGCTGCTTCGACGTGAGGATGACAAGCTCAATTCAGTTATCTCGAATGCAAGACAAGAGAAGGAGGCTGCTGAGCGTGAACTTTCCCACACAATGGACGGCGCCACTGCCCGCGGCCTGGCTACTATTCGTCGCTTAAAGCAGGAGCGGGACATTCCTGGCGCCTACGGGACCCTGGCCGAGCTTCTCGATGTCAACGATGCTTATCGACTGCCGGTGGAGCAGATTGCTGGCGCGAGTCTCTTCCACTACGTTGTAGACGATGCTGAAACCGCTACCTATTTGGCGGATAGGCTGTATAGACAGCGCGGCGGCCGAGTGACATTTATGCCCCTCGCCCAGCTCCGCCCCCGGCAAATCAACCTACCCAGGACAAACGATGCTGTACCTCTACTGAGTAAGATTACCTACGACTCTGCTTTTGAAAAGGCTTTCCAGCAAGTCTTTGGCAAGGTTGTTGTCTGCCCCAACTTGACGGTAGCTGGACAGTACGCCAGGAGTCACGGTGTCGATGGTATCACTGTGGAGGGTGATACGACCAACAAGAGAGGTGCTATGACTGGCGGATACATTGACCCCCGGAAATCACGTCTCCAAGCTGTCCGTGCAGTTAGCAAGTGGCGGGATGAGTACGAATCTCTCATTGCCCGGTCACAAGCCATCCAGCGACAGGTTGAGGCCAAGGACCAGGAGATCACCGCTGCCATGTCAGAAGTGCAGAAGCTGGAGCAAAGGCTACGGCAAACTGATGACGGTTTTGAACCCTTGAAGCACGAGCTAAGGAGCAAGTCAGCCTACCTAGAAAACGAGCGCAATCATTTGGACTCTGTCATGAAGCGCTACGATGCTGTCGAAAAGAATATGAATAGTTTCACAGAGGAGATTGCTGCTCACGAGGCTGAACTCGGCACTGATTTCAAGAAGGTTCTTTCGGAAGCGGAGGAGAGGCAGCTAAACGAGCTTACCACCACTGCTCAGCAACTACACAAGCGCTGGAATGAGATCAGCAGAGTCCGTCAAGATCTAGAGCGACGAAAGCAGCTCCTCGAGGTAGACCTTAGACAGAACCTGCAACTGAAGCTTGACCAACTCAATAGCCAGGCCTTTGAGAACTCGGCCTCGGGTTCCTCGTCGGGTGGACTGAAGGAGGCCCAGCGAGAGCTCAAGAAGGCTCAAGGCGCTCTGAAGTCAGTCGAAGCCAACCTTGGGGAGGTTGAGTCGAAGATGGAAGAGCTACAGCTCCGCCTAGAACAGCTTGGTACGGAGAGGGCCCAGCTGGAAGTGTCTCAGCAGGAAATTTCGGCCAAGATTGAGAAGCAGCAAAAGCGAATGGACAAGAGCCTGCGAAGAAAGGCTCTGCTAACCACACAGGCTGCGGAGGTTGCGAAGAACATTCGAGATCTCGGCGTACTGCCCGAGGAAGCATTCGACAAATATGAGAACATGGAGGCAAAGACTGTAAGTGCGCCCGCCAACAGGATGTGATTATGAAGTAAGCTAACCCGATTCTAGATCACCTCGAAGCTCAAGCGTGTCAACGAGGCTCTGAAGAAGTATAAGCATGTCAACAAGAAGGCTTTCGAACAATACAACAACTTCACGACCCAACAAGACCAGCTCATGAAGCGACGTAAGGAGCTTGACGAATCTCAAGAGTCCATCGAGGAGCTTGTTGAGCATCTGGATCGCCGTAAGGATGAAGCCATTGAACGTACGTTCAAGCAGGTTTCAAAGGAGTTCGCCACCATCTTCGGCAAGCTCGTACCTGCTGGTCATGGTCGTCTAGTCATCCAGAGACGAACCGATCGCCGACAAGAGCCCGAGGAATCGGATGAGGAAGCTCGTGGCAGCGTAGAGAATTACACTGGTGTAGGCATCAGCGTCTCGTTCAACTCCAAGCATCTGGACGAGCAGCAGAGGATCCAGCAGCTCAGTGGTGGTCAGAAGAGTAGGTTCCCAGTCCCTCTCCTGTTTGATTCGCTTACTAATTCAGCACAGGTCTGTGTGCTCTATGTCTCATCTTCGCTCTCCAACAGACCGAGAGCAGTCCCATGGTCATCTTTGACGAGGTCGACGCCAACTTGGACGCCCAATATCGTACTGCTGTCGCCGCGCTCCTCGACTCCATCTCCAATGAGATCGGAACGCAATTCATTTGCACGACTTTCCGTCCCGAGATTGTTCACGTCGCCGACAAGTGCTACGGCGTGACCTTCCGCAACAAGACGAGTTCCATCAACTGCGTCAGCACGGAAGATGCGCTCAATTTTGTTGAAGGCCAGGCGAAGCCGGCCTAGACCTCTCGCGTGGATTCGGAGGAGACATGACTTAGCTGGGAGGATGTTTATACATGTGTCGTACTAGCACTGCGGAAATCAGACATGGCGTTGAGGGGTTTTGCAGGACGATTTATGTGGTTATGAACTTTTCGGGGGGATACTTTCTGTCTGACCAGGGTTACGGGTGGGATCTTGACGTTTCTGAACATTACAGCGCTGAAGAGGGCCTTGCTTGAATGTACGAACTCGTCGATGAATAGGTACATAACCTCCGAAGCTCACTGTAGTCTGTGATTCTCTTTTTCTGTTCTCTTTTTTCCTGACGTTTGCATGGCAAGCTATTGACAAGCTCGGCTTTGACAGGATGATGGCCAAGGATGTCCTCGCCCATGGTGACTATTATCAGACGAGCCCCGGCCAAGAAAGCTATTGTGATGTGTGTAGGAAGCGTCGATGACGAAAGGCTACGTCCAAGACTCGAGATATTGGTTACGAGCCCAGCGAGGGTGACTTAACTTAGGCAAGGGGTCGGGTCGGTAAGGTGTATTGACTTGCGACGGAGTCAGATAGCTTAACTAGGCGACCTCTATCCTCTATACCGCAGAGACAGTCGCTGTGAGTGTAAGGATGACTAGGTTTGTAAGGAGATTTTGATGCAAGATGCCATGGCTTCGTCACTCCACTCGATAAAACATCACGAAGCATCTTACTTGTCGTAGATATTAGACAAGTCACCGCAATGGAGACAGGATACACTTCTTCAGTAACCCTGTCCAATCTGTACAGCAAGTTTACATAGTAATTATACATACAGCACGCTCCATGCTGCCTTTTCTTCTTCTTTGGGGGCGGAAGAAAAAAAAAGAAGAAAAAGAAAGCCAACATCTACCTGTCCGCCATCATGTTGCGCACACCGGCAAAGTACTCGGCCGGCAACTCCTTCTCCAGCTCCTCGCGGGTCAACCACTTGTAGTCGCTGTAACCAAAGGGATTATCCTTGAGATCGGCCTGACCCGCCATTATCCGGCCCTTGAGGAAGAAAGTCTTTTCGCCCTTCTTCTCGATGGATCCGTCGTCCTTGAGGATGGGCTTGGTGGCGACGTGGGCGACAGGTACGCGACCGACAACCCAAGTGTTCATGTTGACACCGGCGGCCTGATCCATCACTCGCTTGGCGGACTAAGAGCAGCAGTTAGCACACCAATCCAAAGTCCACAGCACAGCATGGCCACGACACCATTAGCCACTCACCTCGTGAAGGTTCTCCTCCCTCGCAACCAGATCAGCGGGGAAGCCCCAGCCACCCTTGCCCTTGACGACCAGGTATAACGTGCGGTCGAGCTGACGGTCCAGACGACGCACATCATTCTTCTTATCCGCCTCCGTGACACGGTCGACGGGTGGTTCGACAGGCACAACATCCTCAGGCGCGATGACCTCAGCATCATCACTGACGCGAGACTCCGCGTCCTTAAGTAGCGCCTTAACCACGCTCTCTTGCGAGCTCAACTCATCGCCCACCTTGAGCTCATCATCCCACGCATGCGAGCTCTTTCCACTGTACACGCCAAGCTCCTTCGCCACAGTACCCTTTCGCTCCTGGACCTTGATGCTCCAATCCAGACGACGCGCCGTATCGGGCTTGAAGTAGATACTCGTGATGAAGGGGGTGTTGAGACGCTCCTCGAGGCGCTTTTGATAGAAGAAGAAGGCGTTCTCGAACGGATGCAGGCGGCGCGTCACCAACGGCGGACGCGTAAGGATCATGCCAGAGCGCACTTCGTAAGGAACCGGGGCGCCGCGTCGGATCGCCTCTCCGCTGCTATCGGGGACAGGCGCGGCGGTCTCTGAGGCGGAGGCGGCGGCATCGGAGGCGGGAGCGATGGTGGAGTAGGGACGAGCTGAAAGTCCAAGGGGGGGAGAGGAGGCGCATCGAGCGCAGACGGTGGGAGTGGCTACTGCTAGAGAGGGAGAGAGAGTCGTCAGTTTCAAGCTATTCCCAGGAGCTGATCGTGTGAGGGTTTCGGTCGCCGACTTGAGGACAGCGGACGGCGATTGAGTGACGGGCAAGAACCTACTGCGAGAGACGGCCTGGATGGCCAATCGGCCCCTACTTGAGGCTGTCATTGTGAAATTGAGTCTCCCTCCGTAGCTGGCTCCCGACGTAATGAAGCACCGTGGATGTTCAGCAACACCTTTCGCTCTTCGCCGTTTCTCGAACTTTTTCGGGGCCAGAGCGGTACGTACCTCCGGACATCCCTCCTACTCGGGTGACTTACCTAAGACAATGGGGCTCCTCAGACCCAGCCTCGACGTTCTCTTTTATCGCCTCAGGCATCATATCCTGTACCCGCAGCTCCATTCTTACAAAACTCCCTTTTCGCGCCGCCTCAGTTTTCTTCTTCTCTTCCCTTTCTTCTCCAAGGCACCATTACCTTATCATCAAGACCCGTTTCTACCTCCAGAACGTCCTGACCATTTACGAGTGCCGAGAGAGATCATCGCAGTCTTTTTTCGCTAGCGGGACCTGCAATTTTTAAAATTCTACCGGGTTCTGTTAGATAGTTACTGCTGACATACTGTCACCCTTTGCTTGCATATTTGAAGTTAGTTTCGTGACGATTCTCACATAGTGCGTCTGGCGCATTGTCGTGTGTCTACCAGTGTATGCGTAAAAATCATATTTCGTGCCAAGGAATTGGGTATGTTGTGTGTTGCGTTCTTCAGTCTCGCATACGCTATTGGCGTGCGTGCGTCACATGCTGGACTATACCGCATCTCAATGGTTGGTGGTAACATGAATGTCTTTGCTTGAGTTAGATCCGCCTCATCCTTGCATGCCCGTCTTTCCGATTTGAAATATAGACTACATGGTCTACTGATAGACGGTGTTCGACAATCTCCTTCGCTTCAGAACCGAAGCTTTCTTTACTTCGTAAAACCCAAAAAACCAAGATGGTTAGACCTGAACCGTTGTTAAATCGATCCTGATCCCGACTCCAACGTGTGACACCTCGCTAACAAAAGCATTGCATTTTGGTCCGCCATCAAATGACGCTGGGTATCAATCAAATAAGTTCGCCTGAATGCTGAGGAACGCCTATCAAATATGTCTTTCATCCCATGTTGGCCCGCTAAACAAGATGATGCCGAGTGCCGCTCGAGCTCATAGCTCTGCAACGGCCTGGGCCACCTCATTTGTGGCCCGCTTCTCCCACACTCTGCGGGCGTCGTCGTTTAACGATGCGGCACCTTTGACTTCGTCGTAAAGCTTTCTTGAGACGTCTCGGTTTATTGTAGCATATTGCTCCGTCGTAAGCTTCTGAGCCCGCCAGTGCGGCCGCAAAGCGCTCTTGACAATCTCGTTGATGCTCCTTTTCTCTTTGTGCGTCATGGTCTCGCTAGTCGGTGACCGATCCTCGGAGTGGGTGGGCACCTGGCGAGGCCGACGAGGGCGGGGTTGACGCAACTCAAGCGGCCGTCCCTCGAGTATGCTTGTACGAGCTTCTGAATCGTCGCTTCTGTGACTTGTCTCGCCGGGCCTGTGACTAGCTCGAGTAGGTGAGCTGCTTGTGCGATTGGGTGAATAAGTCGATATCGACTGCTGCCTAGGACGCGTCTCTGAATCGCTTTGATCGTGGTTCGCACGACTAGGGGATCTATTTGTCCGGACTGGTGAGTAGTTTGCTGGCCCGTAGCGTGGCTGAATGGTCGTACTCAGGGATAGAGTCGGAGAGGTCGGTCGGCCTCCTACGCTTGGTAATGGCGGCGGAGTAAGTGACATCGCCCGAGGACTGCTATAAGCAGAAGGCGAAGGGGAGTGCTGTGGCGAAGAAGCGCCCACGGGGTAATGCCTAGGACCACCCACTGCCGCCGTCTCGTCTTCAGAAGTAGCGTTCGGCTCAAGTTCTTTCAGTAAAGACGAAACCAGCGGAGGGTCGTTACCGTCAGGTGCGGGCGTCCCGTTCGCCGGCGCACCATTTGCCTGCGTGTTGTTCGTCGAGGTTGCGCCATTCAGCGACGACGCTCCATTTGTCACTCGAGCGGTCGAGGGACCGGCATGAGCTGGCAAGGCTACGGAACTTGGGCCCTCGCCATTCTGTGTTGTCAGACGTCGAGTTCGAGGTCTCTTCAATTTTCGTTCAGGCTCTTGAGGTGGTTCCATCGGCGACGCTGTAACAGATCGGGCTTTTCGCTTGCGGGTATTGACAGTAGCAGTTGGTTCGTCGACCTCGCGGGCTCGATCCAGAGCCCCCCATGCTCGCCTCTCATCGCGAGTTTCTGGGGTAGGCTCGGGAGCTGGCTGCAGGCGTTCGCTGATGGCGGAAGGGATGCTGTGTGCGAATGCGTCACTAGCACCTAAGCGTTGAGCAATGGCCATCCGCTGCTGCCACCGGGCCAGCTCTTGTCGGCCGAGTTCTTGGAACCGACGGTATTGTTCGAGCTCCTCATCCTCATCATCGTAGTTATCCAGATCCAAGTTGGTAATCTCGTAAAAGCGACCAGAGAACTGGCCCCAGGCGCCTTGCCACTCGACGTTACGAGCCTGGCGGCGCGCCCTTCTGAGGCGTTCCCGGGTTCGGACGTGGAAGCCTCGAGCGTTTCGGGGATTCGGACGCCTTACAAACTGCGGTCGAGACGATCTCTCGGCACCCTGAGCGGGCTCTGGGTCGTCTGCGAGCTGGAACAAGTGGCGACACTCCATGCAATACCAGTCACCGTCGGGAATGTCTTCAAGGCCGACGCAGTGCGTATGGTATGCTGCATCGCAGCTGTCGCAAAGAAGGAGGACATCTTCGCGCTCGGAGGAATTGCATACGGGACACGGGTTGGCTGGTTCTTCCTCTTCCTCGGGATTTTCACCCAACCACTGTTGTACATCGAACTCGGCGACTTGTTTTTTGTCCTGGACATCGTATGTGGAAATGGCGGTTCCTGCATGGGGAAAGCGGACAGTCAGCGGTTGCCACTATACATACCACAAGTCGGTGGTGATGGTGGGGGGGAGTCAACTTACCGTCTACACCATTATACACGCGAACGGAATGGAAAGGGTTCCGGCAAATAGGACATGTGTTTGTCTTTTGAGCCCAAGAGCGAATGCAAGCATCGTGAATGATGTGGTTGCACCCGTCAAGAGCTGCGACGACGTTGAGGTAGCTCGCTTCCTCCTCGACGGCCTCTGGGGCAGTTGTGGTGGCGGGTACCAGCTCGCCGTCAGAGTCGATCTGGAGGGTCGCGGATGAGGGTCGCGGCAAGGGATCCAGGCATATGATGCACTGCTCCGGCTCAGACATGATGTCGGTTTCGATAGTGCAAGCTGGCTCTTGATGGAAACATGTAAACAGAAGTTGAAGCTGGGCCGATATGGCAAGATGATGATGATTGACCGTAGTAGTCTACTGGATGGCGGACGTGGTTGTGAAGCTGCGTGGAAGGCCTGTGATGAATTGTGATGTATTAGTGGATGCTTCCAGGTGCAAACGCCTGAAGAGAGCCTGCTAGGATTCTGGGAATTGAAGGAGGGAGAGTTCAGCGGCAGGCTCCAAGCGGCAGATTTCACGCCAGTTTAGAGAGTCTCGCTTGGGCCAATCACCAGCCCCTGGTTTAGAGAGGCGCCACCAGTCCCTGTTGATGGCCATGAGAAGATGGTCCCAGGTTCCAAGCACCCAACGGTGCCGACCGAGTCTGGTGAGCTAGTTCTTGCCAGGGCGTGGTCCGTAAGTATCGGGGATCTTGCTGTGCGCAAGGTGGACGAGAGAGAAAATGTCGTACCTGTGCGAAAAGAGAAGCCGACTAGATAGCTTCTGACTCTTTCGCTTTCAAGGATGGCAGTGCCAGGCAGTTGCTAAGAGGAACTACAACTTGAGATGGTGGGTTAGATTGCTTGGGCGCCATTAACAGCCTACTGACGAGAGTGGAATTTTTGGATAAATACCAAGCCAGCTTTGGGCTTGGCGCAGCAGTGAAGCCGAGTTGAAGGCGAGGAAGAATGCGACGCAATTCGTAACGATGTATGTGATGAAAAGAGTAAGAAGACGAGGCCTTGGTTATATAGGGCCTCGTCACGATAACGCCGACGGTCGATCTGGACTAAGGCCACCAGCTACCCTTGCGGGGCAACCTGCCAGCAAATAATTCATACGCCTTATGCCTTGGACCCTTCCAGCTTAACAGATCCCTTAATGGAAGCGCAGAAGCAACGCAAAGCAGGGTGCGGCAGCAAGCTTCAGGCTGAACCATAGGCTGGCACAAGCGTGGATGTGACGAAGACCGTGAGAAACTGAACCTGGTGAGCTGTATTTGGACTCCGTGAGGATGGACAGGCGATGAATGACGGAGATGGCTAATCAACGGTCGCTGGCTGCGCACACGGGGCTTCGTGCTGGGGACGCTACTTTCCGCCAACCCGGTAACCTTACTGTATCGTCGTTGTGAGCCAAGTTAAGTTATTCCACTGTACGCGTGACGCCATTTCTCAGACCGTTATTAAATAGTGTGAGAGATCTACTATATAACACGGGATAACGTCCTCGACGATCTCCTCTCTACCTTGCAGCAGCAGTTGTAGCACTTCATTTACCGCAGCATACCTCAGGGATATCAAGCCATCAGCATGAAATGGTGGATACGAGCCAGCATGGGGGTCTCGCTTCAGCCCGGAATTAATTCGTAGAACTCACGGGGAAACCCCACCGTGTCTACCAAGTCCCTACGTATGCGATCTAAAGTCCTCGACAGTGGGCAGTCGGGATTTCTCTGTAATTAAAGCCTTCCCGCGATAAACTGTCGTTCTTGACCGACGCTAAGTCCCCGCGATGAAGCGTAGCTGGATTGATCCGTTGACGCCTGTCTTCGCGATACGAGTTTACTATTCTACTCCGTCCTACCAAGCTAGATAAGAGGCCATCCTAATCGCGGACAGGGCATTCGAGTAAGCGCGCTTCGTCAGATGCATGAAACCGCCCTGGGATTGGTGACGATGAGTTGTCCTAAGAGCTGGGGCACATGTGACCCATGGTTGCGCTCGGATAGAGAGGTCCATGATTTCAGCTTTTTGTCATGCGTTGTTTCAATACCTGCATGTACAATTTGCTATGGAACCAACAGAGCCATTTCATTCGACAAGGAGTGAAGAGCGCCGTGCTGATGATATTGAGCGAGATGCTCCAGAACTTCGGCTCCTATGGTATCCGGAGATATGGTAGCGACACCGACACATTCTTACCGGAGATCCAGGAGAGCTCGCGATTGGCCAATGTCATCACTTCTTCACTGCCTAGGCATTCGACTAGATGTGAAGGGTCAGAGACCATGCAATTTCTTTCTTTTTTCATTGCTAATCGACCGGCCTCTATGGCCGAAGATCGGGTGTTGACGTCCAGTTCGTCAACTCGTAGTGTAGGCACGAATTCCATGTCCCCCCGTACACCAGACCGAAAAGCAAAGCCGAAACCTCCCCTGTCATTTTCCAATCCCTTAGACCTCAGCAATCTCACGGAGACGTCGCAGAGTTGATCGCATAGCGGCGGCAGCGGGAGTGCTATACCTGATGTCAGTAACCGGGGCCGGGAGTAATCGAGGTCAATCCTCTTCAAGGTCGGGTGTACGCACGAAACAACGTAGGCACCACCAGCGACGGTTCGCTTGCAGGCCTTGCAGTCCCAGATACCGGTGGCTTGTCGTCGGACGGTAGTCTTACCGCAGAAGGTGCAGGTGTACTTGGCGTGCTGGGTGATTTCCATCTTCTTCACCTGCTTTCGCAGGGAAGCACCGTAACTGGAGAGCAATGAGAGTCAGTGCCATGGTTCCCTTGTGTCTGTCGAGCCCCGAGCCGAAAGTCTTCTCCGATCCAGATCTCATCAGCCTGCCACGGCCGCACAACATTCGCCCAAGACAAGAGAATCGATTTTCAGGATGCGCCGCATTCTTGGTCATAGAGGTCTCGCTAACATCGTGAAGCCGTGGCATGTTCGGTTCCGAATGGGTTCGTCGTCGTTCTCGAAAGGCGGGCGCTGGATGGGTAGTAATGAGACTTACCGGACACCGTATTTACCGCTGAAGCAAATGTTAGCAAAGGTTCAACAGCACTTCCCCTCTTCCTGAGATTTGGAATACATACGTGACGCCGACCTTCTTGGTACGCTTGGTCATTTTGACGGATTATGTGTGGGACGTCTTGGGGAGGGTAAAGACGAAGGTTGGACGAGCGGACGTTTTGTTGCTCGGCTGCGGTTGGAGGGCAGGCTACTGAAAATGTGCTGGAAAGATTGGAGTTGTGAATTTTCCTTAGGGCAAGCACGTGAGCGCGTGAAGCGAGCAGGGTCCGCTAGCCCAACTTGCGTGGACACATCATTTTCTAGATTTGGGTACGTATCTCCCCGACCAGCACCTCGCAAGGGTGATGTGGCTCAGGCTCCCGCCACGAGATCCTCTAGCGTCGTAAGGTGTGGCTGGACAATTGTCGGTCTCAGACCCCTTCTTGAGAGCTGTCAATGCATAAACTTATCTAGGCTGAATTGAACCAAATCTCCGAGCCTACTAAGCAACCACAACATGAATCATTGGTTCTGAAGCTTGCCGAGCACACCGATGGAATTTACTCAACAGCTCCCTTTTCTTTGTTTCCAAGCCGCCGCATCTAATACTAAGGAGGAATTGCCATCTTTGGGTTCGCGATGGCCGCACATCCACTCCGTGCCGACCGAGGCTCATCGGAGGTGGGCCATTTCGGTAACCCTTCGGTGTTGTGTAGCAGATTGGAAAGGTGCGATTGTCTTATAGAGAGGTGGCCGGAGGAAGGTTTTTGGCTTTACTTTGACATTCATACTCACTCTGCTTCCATCATTGATCCTTCGATAGGTTCGAGAGGTCCTGGTTTCAATTGATTTGATTTGGGTTTGATAGCGGTCATGGCACCTATTAGAGAGCACGGCCGTCAGTACGATATCGTAGTCTACGGCGCTACCGGTAAGTGAACGCGTAGCCAAGACCACCCCTTATCCTAAACGCTGACAGGAATTCAACAGGATATACGGGAAGATACGCTGCAGAATACGTTACTGCAAACCTTCCAACTTCCCTGAAATGGGCCGTTGCTGGTCGCTCAGAGACTAAGCTGCAGGTTGTCGTCGACGGGTGCAAGCGTGTCAACCCTGATCGATCATCTCCTGGTATGAAACTGGCCCGGTGCTTATAAGACAACGCTCTTGCGACTTCACTTCAGCTACTAACTCGGCCACATATAGCAATTGAGATTGCCAACCTCAATGATGAGGAGTTAGGGGCTCTTGCAAAGAAGACTCGTGTTCTTCTTACTGCTGTTGGGCCATACAGTCTCTACGGAGAATGTGCCTTCAAGGCCTGCGCTGAGGCTGGTACGCACTACGTCGACGTCACTGGAGAGGTTCCTTGGGTGAAGCGAATGATCAACAAATACGAGAGCAAGGCTAAGGCGAGCGGTGCCATCATGCTTCCCCAATGCGGCTTCGAGTCTGTGCCTTCAGACCTCACCACTTGGGCTCTCGCCGATGCAATCCGTACCAAGCTTGACTCTCCGACTCGGGATGTCACGCTCTCCCTTCACAAGCTCAGGTTGGTGGATACGTTTGAATCCGTGATATTGACTGACAAGTCACAGCGGAAAACCCTCGGGCGGTACCATCGCAACAGTCCTCGCCCTCTTCCACGTGTTTACCCCCAAGGAGGTTATGGAGGCGCATCGTCCTTATGCTCTATCTCCCGTCCCTCACAAGGAGCCGACCAGACCTAAGAAGACCCTATGCCAGAAGCTGCTCGGTATTCGCAACGTTCCCGAATTGGGCTCGGTGACGACTTCGCTGATGGCAGGGACTGATATGGCACTCGTCGAGCGAACTTGGGGCCTCTTAAAGCAGACCCCATCGCGGCAGGATGAATTTTACGGCCCCAACTTCATGTGGTCTCAGCATCTGCGAGCTCGCAACTGGTTTCACGGTATCTTCATTCACTTCGCTGTCTTGATCTTTGGACTCCTCTTGGCATTTGTTCCTCCCTTCAGGACATTGGCGAAGAAGTTCGTTCACCAACCTGGCCAGGGTCCGGAACATGAAGATGCTGAACGGGACGAATTCGAGTTCCGAGCCGTCGCGTACCCAGACTCTGAATTGCATGCTGGAAAGAAAGCATTTGCCCGTATGTGGCATCATGGTAGCATGTACCATCGTAAGTTGATCCACTTGGTAGAGACTTCTGGTAGCGACTCGAATACTGATCCATCGCAGTTACCGGCTTTTTTATGGCTGAGATTGCTGCAACGCTCCTGGAAGACGACGTGCAGTTGGATGGAGGCGTATACACACCGGCTTGTTTAGGCCAAGGGCTGATCGATCGCCTGAATAAGGCTGGGCTCCATTTCGAGGTCAAAATTCTTGAGGCTTAAGAGATGGATCAATTCTACCACCGAACATGGGGAGACTCGTATATGGCCAGACTTGCTGTGCAGTACAATACCATCTAATTAGATAGTAGTACTGCTGTAGTCTAGTATACAGGGACGTTCCCTGTCCCGTTCGTTGCAGAGTATGCCAGCTTCAGCAAGCAGTCGTCTCATAGATACCAATGTCCTGGTAATACAAGTGATCGAGACGTCTGATTCCAGTACTGGTATAACTAGGTTGTATATATAACAAGCAAGCGTTTGCCAATCTTTTGCATAGGTACTGTAGGTAGTATACGTATGTAGGTGTCTAGAAGGTAGAGGGACCCACGGTTCGTGAGTGCTGATGAACTGCAGAATAGTACCTGTCACCCATCCCCTTTACTGAATGGCTCAGTGCCAAATGCGGCGCACGTGTGTTGTAGAAGCTGCCTTAGCGTGCCGTGCCCCCCTGTAGAGCACTAGTGGGCCGTGTTATTACCCAGCAGATGAGAAAACCTTGGGCCAGAGAACGTCATCATCTGTCAGTCAAGTTATTTCTTCCACGAAAGCCGTGTGCTTCTCAACCTGTGCCGCATACGTTACCAACCTTATCTTACACCTCTTGACAGTATCGAACCTCCGCTTGCCGAATCCTTATCAGATTTTCTTTGGTGTGCGAGACATGCACTAGTCTCTGCTAATCTGTTCGTGGCTTGCTGGTCGTGTCTGAATTTGTTCACCCTCAAAAACGACGAAGCCGACCGAAACCGACAACACCAAGATGGATTCTCACGATGCTCCACAAACGAGCGAGAACACGCCTCTTCTCCCGACCGAGGAGAACCGCCCCAAGGCTTCGCGATCTGTCAAGTTCAGCGATAACCCCGTTACCAGGACAATTGAGCCCGCCGCCCGGCAGCAACTACATTCAAGAAGTCCACATCATCACCACCATGCGTCTGGTGCAACAAGTACCACCAGCGCCACGGGCGGGCCCCCGATGCTTGCCGCACTGAACAGTAAACTGAGGCGCAGGAACAGCCAGAGCGCCATACCTGCGGTGGCGCACTTGAGCATAGGACCCAAGATGGGCCCGCAGCGAAGTACCAAGAAGACAGAAAAGTTGAAGTTGCTACCTAATCCCGACATTGAGGATGAGGATGGTGACGATGAGAATGGAAGGGACGTCTACTCGCAGTATGCACGAATCAAGGACCCCAATGCTCGCAGAGATGCCCTGCGACTAGGAAAGGCAGACCGAGACAGGCTGCCGCGAGTTACTGCATATTGTACTGCCAATCGGTACGAGATGGACGGACTGATGCGATTCCTCAAGGGACGTGGCAAAACGAGGGGCGCAATACCGAAACTTATCGACGAATGTATATATACCCCGTATAGCTATGGTAAAGCGAGTCATCACACGGGTCACGGTCGGTCAGACCCGATTCAAACTTACGAACGAAGACACTCAACCGGTGGTGGAGCTCTCGAAGAAGTGCGAAGAGAAGACTTGCGCGCCGAGGCCGAAGCGAATGGTACTGAACATGGAAACGAGTATACGCCGCACAACGTCAATCCCCAGGCCAACATGGGCAATCACGGCAACGAAGAATATGCCGAGCACGGCGTGGACGACATAAGCGAGAGCTCCGTAACTGAGCTCAACCCTGATTTCGATACCCAAGTTCACACCCCCGAAGTCTTCCTCTTCGACTATGGCGTTGTCGTTATTTGGGGGATGGCCGAATCGCAAGAAGCGCGCTTCCTGAAGGAGATTTCCAAATTTGAGACGGAGAAGCTCGCACCCGATGATGTCGAGACGGAGCTCTTCAACTTCTACTACACGCGCGAATACCAGGCGCGCATTTACAACGATTTCATCACATTGCGCGACAAGAACAACTACATGACCAAGCTGGCCATTTCCCATGCACTGGCCCAGAGTGTCAAGGTATGTTCCATCTGCCGCCCCCCTCTCTTGCTTTTGCCAGAGATTTATATAGAGCTGATGCTAACATGTGACAGACCTCACTGTTTGAGGAGCTTATTGCCTCGACCGTCGATACCTGCAAGGATATTCCCACGCAGATTGCTCTGACCGGCAAGATCGCGCTCAGCCGGTCCCAGATCAACATGCAGATCGGAGAGCTCTTCATCCTCCGCATCAACATTCACCTAAACGGCTCGGTTCTTGATACACCAGAGCTCTTCTGGGTGGAACCGCAACTCGAGCCTGTGTACCAGGCGGTGCGCAGCTATCTCGAGATGGACCAGCGCGTGGGTCTCTTGACAGAACGGCTGGATGTTATCGCCGATTTGTTGGCGGTGCTGAAAGACCAGCTGAGTCACGGTCATGGCGAGATGCTGGAATGGATCGGTAAGCTTGCAAACGCATCACATCAACTACAGTCAAGTGCTAACCATCGCTCAAAGTAATCGTTCTTATTGCAGCAGAAATTCTTGTTGCGGCAATCAACATTGTTGTGGATATCTACGCCGGCGAGTAGACTTCATCATTAACGGTTCATTGATATCCTCATTCTTGACCAGGACGCATGGATACACAAATTCAGGCTCGCCTCTCGCATTGAGGAACGCGGAGTTGCAGGAGTACAATCATAGAGCAATAGCGTCGCGGCAGCACTTGAAGATGAGACACGCGAGAGGAAAGAGGGGATAACAATTCCTGTATCGTTTGCCATTATTCTCTTCTGGACGGCGTAATCGCCATTTTTCGTATGTGAAGTATCGAGCGCTACTGTAAAACCCGACGTGTGGAAAACAATAATTGAGAGCCTTGTAACCAATCCATGAACGCCCCCCGATATCTTCGGTTTTGCCATGCCTCTTAATCGTCCGCCTTGTCGCCAGCTTGAGTGTCCTGATCCTCAGTGTCATAGTTGCCCATTTCGACATCCTCGTCCTGGGTCTGGGGCTTCTCATCATCATCATCATCATCATCATCATCGGCCTTGTCGTCCTGCTTCTGCGGCGTCGACTCTTTTGGTTCCGAGTCCTTCTTACTCTTTTCTTCCTCGAGCTTGGCCTGCAACTGTTCGAACTTGGTTTGGTACTCGTCCTTTTCCGTCTGCGACAGATCATTCCAGCCTTGTTTCAACTCTTCGTCGATGTCAAAATCATCAGGTTCCAGCCCGCCATCCTTCTCGGTCTCCTTAGCCTCGATGGCAGGGCGCTTCTCCCTAGCGTACACGTCAAAAGCATCGGTAGGCTTCTTCTTCCGACCGAACTTGTAAGCGACGCCATTGGTGCGTTTGCCGGCAATGTCCTTGTCAGCCTGGCTGTCAGGCGGGTGGGAGAAGGACTCGGAGATGGGAGAGGCAGCCTGGTTGGTGGTGAAGGAGCCGGCTACGGGAGCGCCCTTGGAATCGTCGTCAACGGCCATGGACTTACGGTGGCCTCGCTTGGTTCGCAGTGGCTTGTCCTTTGGCTTCCGGGGGTTAGCACGCAAGTCAGTCGAGACGTCGAGGTGGTTGTCCTATTTCGGATCACAGAAGTATCAATATAGAAGCGGGTGAAGGTTAATCATCTGGAAGGAGAGCGCACGTGCAGAAAGGCGGGAGGACAAAGCTAGAAACTGGACGACATACCGTGGGAGGCGGGCTAGGACTGCCGTCGGAGTCCTCGACGTTTGTGCTGGTGCGCTTTGCGAGCTGCTCGAGCAAAAACGCGCGCTCTATCCGAAGCTTCTCTACCTGGCGCTTGATACGGGCAAGGCGGAGTCGCGCGGCGTCGTTCGCGTCTTCAACTTCGTTGGTGCGGTTCTTGAGCTGGACACATTTCCGTCGGTAGGCCTCCTCGACGGAGGGAGGGAGAGTGGATGGTATGGCTGTTTGTGCAGAAGACGGTTGGTTAGCATCGGGTGCCTTGCGCTTGAGAGAGGAAGGCATGGTGATGGTTGCGATGAGGATAATTCGAATGGTGTTGTGTCAGAAGTGTGCATTGGAAGATGCCCAGGCTGCGATGCGAAGACGGTACAAGGGAGACGAGGAAACTAGGGTCGCGACGGCGAAAGCCAGAGCCGCAATGGGGCCGCTAAAGTACGTGTGGTGGGTGGTGCAGCGGAACAGCCATCTAGAATAACAAGCAATCCCTTACCAGGCATGATGGGCGAAAGTCGGGACCTTCAATGAGAGAGAGGCGGGGGGAGGGAGGGAGAGGGCATGCGCGAGATTGCGCTGTGCCGCAATCGGGGTGCTTAGTCGTCTCGGTTTCGATACACGCGACGGGCACAACCGATGTGCTGCAGCGCAGTTTCGCAGACGCGAGGGTATCGCAAGATGTGACGAGACGTCCGGCGTTGAACGAAGGAGAGATGCAAGTTAGAAGATGTGATGGATATCCGGTAGGCACGATCGCGCGAGTCACGACGATGACGGTTGAAGTATCGGAGCAGAATCTAAAAGGGAAGATGGCGATGGCCGATGGAGATGGAGATGGAGATGAAGCTGATGAAGGTACGTGAGTCAAGTCAGAGGTAAGGGCCGCGCTGTTTCCTGCTGGGGCCCCGTGGGATGGGCTGAGTTAACGTCCAGTAACTCGCGCCTAACTTGATTTACAGCTTTGGTGGTGTTTGTTAATACTATTGGGGATTTCCCAAGGTACGTGCATCCCAACCAGCTGCGCCACAGCTCAGGGGATCTCTGTGCCTGTCTGTCTGCCTGCCTGCCTGCCTGCCTGCATGTGGCGCAAACCTCACCCCCCAAAGGCTGCCAGCTGCTCTTCAGGTGCCACCACCGCCACGCCAAGCCTGAGCCCGCGCCAACGCCGCACGCCCAAGATTTTCTGACCAAGGTGGGACATTTTGAAGCTAGCGACGAAGAGAGCGAGAACCTCCTGAACCCTTCAAACCACAACCACATACGACAGGGACCTCCACAGCCTCACTAACCGCTCGCAAACTCGTTTCGCCAGCGTGCAGTGGTTCCCATCATGTCGCTCAACATCCCCAACGCCCCGAATGCGGGCCTTTTCAAGCAGGGCTACAACAAGTGAGTCTCGAGTCCTACCTAGCTCCCCGCCATTCTGTGCTTCCCCTCCATGAGGATGCTCGACTATGCCATGATGCTCTCCGATAGCCCTGCTACATGTGGGTGTAGTCACATATCACCATGCCTAGCTCCTGCTTGTACACATGTTCAGGTGCTGACTGCCTTTCTAGCTACGACTCCGAAGATGGCGCCGTCCTCCGCAACATCGACGCCTGCCGCGCCATCTCTTCGACTGTCCAGACATCGCTCGGTCCCTACGGTCGCAACAAGATTGTCATCAACCATCTGCAAAAGATGATTCTCACCTCCGACGCCGCTACCATCCTGCGCGAACTCGAAGTCGTCCATCCCGCCGCTAAGCTTCTCGTCATGGCCAGCCAGCAGCAGGAGGCCGAGATGGGTGATGCCACGAACCTTGTCATCATCCTCGCTGGTGAGCTTCTACGCAAAGCCGAGGACCTGCTACGCATGGGTCTCAAGACCTCTGATATCGTCATCGGTTACGAGAAGGCTCAGAAGTTCGCTCTCGACACCCTCGAGGAGCTCAGCATTGACAAGGTCGAGGACATGCGCCAACAGGAGGAGCTCGCCAAGGCCATCAGCACTGTCGTCGGCAGCAAGCAGAACGGCAACGAGGAGTTCCTCGCTGACCTCGTCGCAGAGGCTGTTCTAGCTGTTCTGCCCAAGAACCCCGCCAACTTCAATGTTGATAACATCCGTGTCGTCAAGATCATGGGCGGTAGCCTCGAGCAGAGCAGGGTCGTCAAGGGTATGGTCTTCCCCAAGGAGCCTGATGGTGCGGTCAAGAAGGCCAGCCGTGCCAAGGTTGGTGTCTACACCTGCCCCATCGATGCTAGCCAGACCGAGACCAAGGGCACCGTACTTTTGCACAACGCCAAGGAGATGATGGACTTCACCAAGGGTGAGGAGTCGCAGCTCGAGACCACCATCAAGGAGCTGTACGACTCTGGTCTCCGAGTCGTCGTCTGCGGTGACCGCGTTGGCGACCTGGCCATGCACTACCTCAACCGCTACGGTATCCTCTGCATTCGAATTCTGAGCAAGTTCGAGCTCCGAAGAGTCTGCCGCGTCGTCGGCGCCACCCCTCTTGCCCGATTAGGTGCCCCCATGCCCGACGAGATGGGTAGTATCGACGTCGTCGAGACTCTGGAGATCGGTGGTGACCGGGTGACGGTGTTCCGCCAGGAGGATGAGATGACGAGGACCGCTACTCTCGTCCTTCGCGGTGCTACCCAGAACCACCTCGACGATGTTGAACGTGCTGTCGACGATGGCGTCAACGTTGTCAAGGCCATCACCCGAGACCCCCGCCTCGTGCCCGGAGCCGGAGCCACCGAGATCCAGCTGGTTGAGAGGATACAGGCCCACGGCGAGAAGACGCCTGGCCTGAGCCAGTACGCTATCAAGAAGTACGCCGAGGCCTTCGAGGTTGTGCCCCGTACCATCGCCGAGAGCGCTGGCCTAGACGCCACCGAGGTCCTGAGTAGGCTATATGCTGCTCACCACAACAAGAGCAACTGGGACACTGGTGTCGACATCGAGGTAAGCTAAAGCTTCAATTTCGGATCATCATCGGAGGGCTTGCTAACATGTCATCATGTAGAACGACGAAGACTCCGGTATCCTCAACGCCCGCGACGAGGGTATCCTCGATCTCCTCATCTCCAAACAGTGGGCTATCAAGCTTGCCACCGAGGCTGCCCGAACAGTTCTGTCCGTTGACCAGATCATCGTGGCGCGACAGGCCGGTGGTCCCAAGCCCCCGGGTCCCAACCCCGTAAGTCTACCACAGCCAAGGCCATCGCCTATTTATACGCGCGGACTAACATGATACTTTTGCAGAACTGGGACGAGGACTAAAGGATTATGAGGCGCTGGTTGGGTTGACGGAGAAAACACAGGAGCACAGCATTTCCCGCACGGCACAGTTGACTTGCACTTTCTAGACGAGGAAAACGCAAGCATAGTGCGAGCGGTAAAGGAGGGAGGTGAAGAAGAGCTATGATATTGCGCGGGATTCGCGCTCTGTGCTCGAAAAGCTGTACATGCTCGAGTGTACTAAGCCGGGATTGCTCCCATGGTAGATAAAAACAAAATGGGACACCTAGTAATGCTACCTACCGTTATGACCATCGACCTCGTTCTGAGGTTCATATCTTTCACGGTTCCTGTCTCGGAATCCAATGTCAATGCACAAGCCGTAAACTCGTCAAACCAGGGTTGATCAACTATCTGTTTCGAACATGTCTTCAGGAGTGGAGTGTGGCGAACGGTTCAATGGAATATCCAGAGCGGTTTTGTTTGTTTCCATGGGGGCTCAGAATTGCCTAATCTGTCCCAACTCAAATTCAAGCTGTGGTATAACGGATCTAAATACGAAACGAGAAGTCCAGCACGCTCCTGATCTCTTATATACAAGACATTGAGATGGCCGACTAAGCAAAGAGCACCCGTCATTTTCCTGCAATCCCTCTATCCGTAATCCTTTCCAGCTCTTCCCGTTCAAGCGGTTGCTTCGAGGGAACTGAACCCAAAAGCCTTGATAATAGCCCGCAAGACAAGAATAGAGAAAACAAAAGCTAAAGTGTCGGAGGCGAAGGGGGGGTATCCAGGCTAAGTAAGATACTAAACCAAAAGGGTATGAAGAAGAAAAATGAATATTCCCTGAATTAGGGAAAAGGTAGCGATGACAGAGACCCGTAAGCTGCACGAACGGCATCTTTCCAGAGCTGACGCGCGCAGAATGTCAGTTGGGATATGTACAGTTCCTCTACCGATCGCAGTAGAATGAAAAAGAGGTCGTAAGGTCGTAAAGCAGCCCCATAGAAGGGTAGGAAGGGTAAAGAACCAGCCGAACGTCATGCATTCGTCGCATCATTTGATCATCAATTTGGCGGTTTAAACCCGATAGATAATGGGAAGCAGAGCCAGAGAACTGAAAACCTACAACGCCCACCTACGACTCTTCCATGATGCCGCCCTCTCCGCCGCCCTCATCGCGCCACTCGCGGCTCTTATCAGTGAGTCGCTTCACGCCTCTGACACGGCCCGCCCAGAGGCTCTCGATGGGCGTGCGAAACGTGAAGGCGCGCTGGGAACTGATAACGCCAATGGCCTGCAGCACAGCCTTGCGGCTGTCACGACCAAAGACGGCCGGATGGCTGATCCATTCGAGGCTGCTCTCTAGCTCTAGGTCGAGGGCTGATACCGTAAGAGCATCGATACCAGCGCCGAGGCTGAGTCCGTCGTTGGACCGACTGTGACCGAGCTGAGGGGGAAAGCCCGGATGGTTGGTAGAGGTGGCTGAAGCGGGCGGGGAAGGGGTGAGTTTCCTGTCGGGGGTGCTCAACGAAGGTGTATCCAAGACGTTGGAGGGTGTTGGGGGTACCGACTTGTTCGGAGGAATCGGAGGCAAGCCACCCTTGCCGAGACCCTTGAGAATAGATCGAGTCTCGTTGAGGAGAGTCTGAGCGCGATCATGCTGGCCTCGACCAACAAGAGTCAAGGCTCTGGTCAACATGTCGGAGGTCAGCAGCTCCATACGGCGCTGGACAATGCTTGGATGAGGAGGAATAGGTGGCGAATTATGCCACGACTTCTTTGAGCTCGAGCTCGCCGGCAGCATCGTGATGGCCAACAGTGACGGTCGAGGCATGTGGGTAACGGTACCGTCACGTAAGATATCGCCCCAAGTAAGGTCAGCCTGGAGAAGAGGTACTTCTTCCACCGAAATGGTGCGGTCCGTGTCGTTCTCCGTGGATCCCCCAAGAGCTTCTAGGCCAGATACAATGTTGTCCCAAGGGTCCTGGGGCAACTGCTCCTGTGAGGTGGTGTCGGGGAGAATAACCAGTTGGACCAGTATATCGCGCTTGTCGCCAAACCGCAAATCGCCCAGGGAAGCCTCGGCATCTCGACCCGTGGCTCGCTTGGTAATCTGCAGCGCACCGCTAATCTTGTGAAACTTGGCGGGCGAACCCTCGGGTAACCTGAGCTTGAGCTTGACATTCTGGTGAGAGAGAGTCTGCATAGTGCCGAGACAGCCTGCCAGACACTCCCGAAGCATCATCCAGTCCTTGACGTAAGTGTATGCCGCCTTTGTGCGAGTTGATAACTCAATCATGGTATCGGGCTTGTGCGTCATACCGAGGCCAAACGAGTGAATGCTAATCTTGGCTGCCTCAGCCCGCGAAACGACAAAGTCGACGCTGTCGGCATCCGAGGTAGACGCGTCGCTAATCAGCATGATGGACGCGATGGGGTTGTTGTATTTGCGTTGCATGAGAAGGTCCATAGCCACGTTGGCGCCCTCTACCACATCAGCTCGATGACTCTTCTGGCCCACCGGCTTGATCGAAGAGAGCACGTTTCCCCATCCTGGCCAGGCTTTCGTGGTCATGCCGACAATGGGCACGCCTCCTCCACCTGACCCAAACGTAACCAGACCCATGCGATCTCGCTCACCGAGGGTGTTGACCATGAATTTGAGCGCATCGCGGACAAGGTTTATCTTCACACCTTGCATGGAAGATGAGATGGGCACCACGACAACGATATCGATAGGGACATGGATCGAACTCTGCAATGCGGGGCTCTTGGGGAAGTTGGTGTATTCAGTGGGCGCCGTGGTTGCAGATCGCGCGCCACCCCAGGAAGAGGCGATGGATGAGACGCGTTGCTGACGTGATTGCGGCCACTCGACTTCGTCTTCAGGCTCGGACACATCATTCTCGTGACTTCGTACTGGCGATGTTTCGACGGCGTTCAAGTCGGCGAGTGCCTGTTGCCAGAGCTTGAGCTGATTTCGGTTCTCGAATCGGAGGTGGAATTGAGACAGCTCAGCGACGGAGAGGCTAAGTGTCAGAATATTCTCATCGATGGAACCAGCCTCGGACACTTCATTCAGGTGCTTTTTGATGAGGATAGAACCCTTGAGAGTACATCGTGTCGTTTTACGTGGCCCGCCCGCCTCTTCCCATTGCTGTAGTACCTGCGGCGGAATGTTCTTCTCTTTCACGCAAATAAGCATCTCCGCGAAGAGAAAACACTCCAGCTCCTGCCAAGACACTTTATCCTTGCCCACACGGAGGGTACCATATAGCCTCAGCTTTCCAAACCTGCTGAAGTCAAGACCGTGCCAGTTATCAACACGATTTCGTAGATTTTCAGTCATTTCCTCGAGGACTGCTGTGGATTCGTACGGGAAGAAGCGAGGGGCGCTTCGAGCAGGGGAAGGAGGCCGGGCAAAAGCATCGTCGATCGAAGCCCGAACATGTGCGGGAGGGTGAGACGCGTGGTTGGATGGGAGTCCAAGATCCTCGGGGTCCGGTTGCCACTTGCTGTCCGGTACCTCAACGGTGACCAAGCAAGTCAGAGTCTGCTGCTGTCGAGTGCGACTCATTGTAGGGAATTCTGAACGAACAGTCACAGTCGGGGCCGGGATAGGATTCCGTGTAACATTTCGTGGGCTGGCGGGTGTCGACTCCATGGCTTGAAGATCATAATCATGCCGCCTTTGAGGTCCGCTCTGGGCCGTCTCGGGATATCCCCCTGATGACGCAACACCAGTAGCCTCGCTGTCGCTGCGAGCATGCCGAGAAGGGCCGTATCGATCCGACATGGGCCCGTCACGGCTATCCCTAAGGCTGCCTCGAGCGACACTCTCTCGGGCACCTGAAGGTTGCTGCATATGCTGTCGTTGGCTGCTCTCGAGACTTGGCGTCCTAGACGGTCGAGCAACTGGGGTTTCCCACGGTGCCGCCGGTGTCGGTGTTTGCGCGTGAGTAGACCGCGCGTCCGTACTAGCAGAACGCACGATACTGCTAATTTTCTCTGCATTTCGGTTAGCCATTTGATGACTCTCGAGTCTCAAGCGCGGGCTAAACTTGCCGATATCGATCACATTCCCGCCTCGGCTGGTATCAAGATGCAGCGGCGCATCGCACGTCGGGCAATACTGTGACTCAAATTCGCGGATGAACTCGTAAAAGCAGGCCTCGTGTGATACGTGCGAGCATGAAAATTGGAGGATTCGCTCGCCACGAAGGGTATGCTCAAGAGGCTCTTCACAAACGGCACATTCACCTCCGACAAACGTGCGCTCTCTTCGTGAACGGCTTCTCTCTGCGTTGGTGGCCATGACGTTATTATCGACGGTTCCAACACGGCGTGATATGTTACTCGCGCCAGAGCGAACAGATGCGGCTGAGCTTGAAGCTCGACCACGACCGCCGAGTGTCCCGTTCTGCACTGAAATTGCTGTGGATGTTGATGTCAGTACACGTTCGTGACCATTCACGGCAATAAGAGATGGCAATCGAACTGGAAGCAGCCAGCTGGTAAATTTACTCCTAGCGCTTAAGATCGCTCAAGATGGACATACCCTTTTCAGGATAAGAGCTTACGCCAGTGGAAGACAAAGGCGCTGGAGGAGGACGAGACTTTGTACGACGGTAGCTGCTGACGAAGCCCAGGTCCTTCAGGTTATTCGCCAGCGCCTTGTCGATATCTTGGGCCTCGGCAGGGTGCGAAGGTGCACCGCGGTCTTGTTTTTTGTGAGATCGACGAAACATTGACATTTAACCGGTATATGGCGGGGTAGCTGTCGATTTATTTCAACCAGGAAGACTGAGATGAGCAGTCGTTGTTTGCAGGATGCGTAGGCTGTCCCAGTTGGTTTTGGTTGTAGCCTGGGCTGCGTTTCTGCACCGATAGGCCACAGGGATAGGGGTGAGCGGTTATCGTTCTCGCGCCGCTCTCGCCGTAGAGAGGGAGTAGGTGTTAGGTAGTGAGTGGCAGTGGTAAGTGGTAGTGTTAGTGTTTGCGGGATCTCTTGGCGTCGGGGTGGTTTAAGTGTCGTCGCTGTCGTAGGGTTCCCGTCTCTTGTCTAGATCCGTTGTGCCGTGAGGTTGTCGCAAGGGGCAGCGGCGGACCGATGTGTTTCCTTTTCAGGTGAGGGGAGGAGGTGATGAAGACGAAGATGGAAAAGAAGAGTCGAAAGGGAAGATCAAGGTATAGTAAGAGTAAGTAAGGATAAAGATGGGATCGTAGACTAGACTAGTAGGTCTGTCTGCTACCTTAGGCAGGTACCTGACCCAGGCAAGAGAAGTAGCAGTTGGTGGGCAGACCCCGTCATCGGGGAAATGCTCCAACCTGACAAGGTACCCAAGGTACCCAAGGTACCCAAGGTAGCATTATCGCAATGCGGGCCAGGGCAAGTTTTTAATTGCTGCACTTGTCTTCATCAAACGGCCCTGCAAAGTAGCGCCGTGCGACTGGGTCTTCCATCGTAGCCCAGAGCCCAGGAACAGCCAGGTTAACCAGCCTGCTGGTGCTTCAGCTGAGGAGGTACGGCCGCCACGACATCCCTCAGTAAACATCCGCTACACACGAGGCACTACGTACTGCTCTAGTGGCAGTAAGGAGTTGTCAACGGGCTTTCTTGGTGGTGGCAGCTGGGGTCGTACCCCTGAATGCCCAGGGTCATCCCAAGAAAGTCTCTTCACATCCTTTCCCCTCCTATAACTTAACCCTGGTTAACCATCCTAGGCCTCGGGTGGCGCTAGCGGGACTTACTGTAGCTTAGCCCCCCGGCGCAGGGACCCCCGGCGCAGGGACCCCAGCCGCCTCTTTAGTGGACCGTAGCGGCCTCATACTCTTACACAGGCGACGTGCTGGCTTACAGCTGGTGGTTTCCGGTCGAGGCGAGACGAGCGAGACGAGTCTGCGCTGTAGTGAGCCACGTAACTTCACCTCCGGCACTACACAATTCGCAGTAAGCGGGTGGCTGCACTACCACCAGCTCTGGCCAGGTAATCCTCAGCACTGTACCGCCGTCCCCATGCATGCGTAGTCATGCGCGATGGTGCTGGTGTCGAGCAAGAGCTGGACAGGTGCTCGCTAGACCGCACCTTGCTTCCACCATCTGACGTCTGGTCAAAGCCACAAGCCAGCTCCTTTATAATAACTTGTTTCCGAGCTCTCATCAAGTGCTCGGGATGTTCAGCGGACCCCAGAAACCTGCCGCGAGCGTATGTTTCCTGTAGGTACGTTGAGTCATTCATTCGCCTGGTCTGGATTTGCTAGCGAAGCACCCCTGCAACAGCAGACATGGCCTTTCTAGGATACGGTGCCACTTCGTAGTCAATGCACCGTCAAGCAGGCTGTTCATTTACATGGGCCTCCTTCATGTCTCCCCGCGGGTCATCTTATCTCAGGTACGATTCACGAAGAGAGGCAAGTTCCTGCTTCAGACCCTCAGAACTTGAAGCTGTAGCCTCATTTCCGTCTCATCTCGTCCAGCTAGCTAACCCTCTCCGGTCTGTGGGTCACCAAACCGTCAGATTGGCGACAGGTACAGAAGTCTGTACAGATTAGTCCGACCTCACAACGTGTCGTCTCACCATCCAGCAACACGCGGGCTGTAGGTACGTGGTACCGTATACCGGTACCGGTACCGGCATTCTGCGTTTAACGGACATGCCGCGGTATCTTCGACGGTCTGCCTTCTGGAGTTTACTCGCAAAGCAGGGCCTCTTCGCAGGACGCCTGGTTCTCGCGCGAGATCGACGCACGGCTCCGGGAGCGCCGTCCATTCCTCTTCTCTTCCCAAGATCCTCCGCTAACGTATCGACCCTACTATCTGGACCTCTGTCGTGGCCATGCCAGTGAAGCGAGGCGGGAATAATCAGAGGTCATCGTCGAAGAGTCCCTGCTTTTTACAATTGGCCACCCGCATACTGTGATGTTGAGAGGACGATCTACATTGGGTCGCCGTTTGACGAGATAGCGTAACAGCACAGGTGGTCCCACGAGTGGCATCAATCATGGATGTTGGACCCATCATCCACGCATGCGGTACGACAGTGGCTTAGCTCCATGCTCGCTGCCGCGAATGCTGCGTACTGCAGTAGAATATACAAGCGCGACGTGGTGTCATGCCGGTGACTTGCAAAAGCAAGCAGAAGCAGAAGCAGAAGCAATCATCTCTGTTCTACGGAAGTCTAGGCTGGAGAGGAGCACTTTCCACCGGTCCTGAATAGGAAGCTGAGCAGTATCCTCATCCCGTGCCCAGAGCCGCCAAGATGACGAGAGGTTTGCCTCCCCCCATATTTGGAAAGATGCTTTCCGAAACTGCTATACAAAGCAAACACGGAAACATTATCTGGAGACATATGGAGACGCATGGAGACGCATGGAGCGCATGGAGAGAGGATGTCACAACCTGTGAGACGTGATGTATTCGGTTGCAATCTGACGCCACTCCGTCGGCTCCGGGAGCGGAAGGTTGTGACCCAGCAGATACGCGGCTCAATTCCGAAGGGGATATCAAGATATCAACGTCTTCGGGAGCCGCATCTATCTGTCTGGAAGGATCGCGGTGGCGTTGGTCAACCATTCCTTGATCGTCGTTGGATGAAACTGGCCTAACTACCGGAGCTAGAACCTCCTGTCCGCGGCTACGTGGGTTATTAATAAGAGTAGAACCGCTCCCAATACTGCCGATCGCTTTCACAGCCCCAACCTCTCGTTATCATACTGCTACGTACAGACAGTTCCTCGCCGTCGCCTGCTGCCAGATGTCCTCTTTTCTGTCGCCGAGCTACAGCTTGCAAACCTGACAACGGCTGCAGAGGTCGTCGGCGACTCTGGCCAGAATCCTCAAACAGCCAAGGCGTCGTGCCACCGCAGCATATCCATCCCTTCACCAGGCTTGGAAGTGGAAATCGCCCGCCCCCATGTGCGTGCTGCTCGCTGCAACGTCCAAGGAGGCGACGGTCAAGGGTTCGTGGCCCAACTGAAGTCTAGCGTACCCGGGGAACCAGCTCGTGCCGCTCCCGCCGCAGCTCGCAACTAAAACCAGCCTTGCTGTTATTACGGCGAGATACGACCCATACCATGCCATACATTGGTCGCGCATACTGCGTGACAGCACACAGCTGTATAGTCTAGAAGTCTACTCTAGCCTGTAGCCCTGCAGTCTGCTGCAATGCAGTTTGCGTCTGGCTGCTTGCAGGATACCTTCGATTCCCGACAGGACAGGTAACGCATCCTTTCCAATGCAGCTTTCCGAACCACCTCCCTGGTCCTCGATGCAGCGAGAGACGGCTCATCTTCTGGCGATGACTTCAAAGTTCGAAGCGCCGCCGCCGAACGGACTTGGTGCAGCTCTGAGCGACCGTCGTGATCGCATCGGGCATTTCGGACAAGGCCAAGAAACCATCCGGTTCAACCATCTGGTTCAACCATCTGATTCAACCATCCGGTCAGGTTCTGCTTGCGACGGTTGAGCTAGGGTGATCGACGCTCTGCCGTGCAATCCAATACGATACAGCAATGCGCGCCTCCGCCATCCATCACACACTATCACACTCCTTCGTGACGAAAGGGGAGTAATTCGAGAAGGAATCCAATTCACTCTTGTGCAACACACGGAAAGAGAAGAAGAAAAACCTAGACGCCCCTGTCGACCAGGCTACGCCTACTTTGTACGGCACGCCCACCCACCAGATCGCTCTCGTGAACCTGTTCGCAGGACGACTGACAGTGACAAGGACGGACGATCCTCAGCTAGTCAGGCGCTTCATTTAGACTGCTGTAGACTACTCTGCTGGTGTGTAGTGCAGTTATCCAGCTAGCCAAGCCTCCACCTACCAGTAGGCGTCTTCGATCCCAAGTTGGTGGCTTCAGAGTTGTGGAAGATCAGCTAGTAGTGCCTGGAAGCTCGGGCGTCCCACCCACTAGCAGCAGACGACAATATCCACTATGGCGTCCCGATCCACGCCGGCTTCCTTCCAGGGAAGCCCTTCCAGGTTCTCTCCAATCCAGGAGGCCCAAGTCCCAGCTCCGACACTGTACAGGACGGTACGTAGGGTGCAGGCTCGTCCTTTCGACTTGCATATGCAGATGGCCGTGTACGGGTGCGGGCGATGGATGTAGATGGCGGATTCACGCATCCGCTTTACTGAACAAGAACAAGAACAAGAACGAGAACGAGAACGACAACATTCAGCACCGGGATCTGAAGCCTCGTCGACTCTTGATATGCTCCATCTAGTCTGACGTTAGCAAAAGCCCTTGCGCATTGATCTCTGCTAGACCCGGAGTACCGGTACTTTACCTATCCTAAAATCATCCGACTCCTGAATAGTGGCAGCTGCTTGGGCCGAAATAGGCTCGAACTTATCTAGACTGGCATCTCCTGATCATGGCAGCGCTACCACGTGGCTGGCAAAACTCTCTGGACCTTCACCTGGGGCAGTCATGGCAGTGCAGTGCTGATCACCATATGGAGGGGGGAGGGAAGTGCCGTACGGTGCAAGCCCTCTTTGTCTACAGTATGATGGCGAAATCCAATGACGAAGATGGTGGTAGCTGCACCAGACGGTCCTGTCCATCTATTTTCGTTGCGATGTGAGAGTCAGCGAGTCAGCGAGGTCTGTAGTTGCATGCCGTGATCTGACGACTAACCTCAAGGTAGGTGAAGCGATCTACTAGGCTCATTAAACGTAAACCACCACGTACTTGCAGCTTGCGGCCGTAACTAGTACCAACAGCACCAACAGCACACGCAGTCTTGACCTAGAAGCTCCGGCACGTCATCATCTTCGATAGCTTGCGCCTCCTAAAACACCTGCGCTTGTGATGATCGCAACTTGACTACGGAGTAGTAGTTCACTCCATGGTCTGTATTGAACCCCGGTCTGATGTGCAGTCTTACGCAACCTACCTTGCAATGCATTCCCAGGCTGGTTTGTTAATCGCCAAGCATCCGATTGCATGCATCGGTTTCACGATAAAATACAACATGTTACATCGAAACCACGTCAACAATAACAGACGGCAGATAACCCCACGACGACTTGACGTCCGTTTTCCACCTGCGCTTTACGGGTAGGGTAGATGGGGTTCCCTTCGGTGTATCGCATCAGGCTTGGTCGTTTTATCCGCTTCCGGTTCCCCTGACCGGGGCTACCGCCGTATATCAAGCTACCCGTCTAGCTGTGGTTCATCGAGTCCTGAAGCTTCAGGGACCAGGGTCACACAGTCATCTGCGAGAGCGCTTTGACTCGTTCGCGACTTTGGTTTGATCAAGGATAGCGCAGTGAGCACTTGGATGTTGTGGCGGGGGGATGCTGGCTTTTAGCATATAACGAGCACCTCATCATCAGATTCTCTTCTGAACAACAGCTGGGCTTGAGCGGGTGAGTGCTCCGTAGCTTGCAAGATGATCGAATGATGCAGCCGAGTGTCATTGGTACGTTAAATCCATTCGTGGCCCTATGCTTTTTGTGTGAGATCCTATGTTTGGCCTATGTCCAAGAAGTAGTGGCAACGCCACTGAGGATATCGTGTACTTTTCGACAACCTTACCCTACACAGGTGCCTTTTCATGATGCAAGGAAAGAAAGAAGAGGGAAGGGGATAAAAGAAAAGAAAAAAGAACCCTTATCGGGAACCCCGAACAGCCCGTATGAGTACTTTGATGATGAACTCCCAGGACCTGACAGTAAACAAACCATACCCACATCATTTCTTGAAGAACCCGCCAGCCTTCGTCGGCGCCGACCCCCTGTTCCGCTTCAACAACAGTTCCTTCGAACTCTTCGCATGCTTAGCCAGCTTGGGTGCCATCCGCTCATCCACCTTCTTCGCGACGCGAAATACCGTCGTCCCAACTCTCTCATCCCGCGGCCCTCGGCCCTCGCGCGCAAGGCTCTTCTCCACGGTAGCAACCTTGCGCCGCTTCGGCCTTGAAGCAGTGGCAGCGCGGGTGCCGTCACCCTCCTCGTCCTCGTCCTCGTCATCGCTTGAGTCGAGGAACTCGGCGGGGAGCAGGTTGGGTACTGAGGGCTTGCTGGCACGGCGGCGGCGGCTGTGCGAGTCTGTAGGCGCCGACTCCTGGACCGAAGTTGCTGCTGCTACGGTGGCGGCGGCCAAGTCTTCGATTTCCTGCTCTGCTTTGCTGCGTTCCTCGGCTTGTTGCTTGAAGAGGGCGTCTCTCTGCTGACGCTTGCGCTTTTGCGCGGCGACTTGTCTATCAACCGGGTTAATACATGATCAAGCAAGTAGAAGAATGTCGATGGTGACATACTCTTGAGCAGCCTTCTGTAAAGCTTGTGCCGACTTTTTCACATCATCCGCAACCTTGCTCGTAGACACAGCCTCGGGCGCCTCGTCATCGCTATCCTCTTCCTCCTCCGAGTCTGCAACCACTGGCTTCGGCGCTGCTACCGGCGCGAGTGCGGGCGCCGCAACACCTTCGTCATCTCCGAAGACTACCATATTGCCCTTTGCCGGTGCTGAGCTGGTCTTGGGAGCTTCATCGTCCTTGGCTCTCACGGGTAATTTCTCGTGTAGCTCTTCCTCGGCGGCTGTGGCATCGACTCGCGACTTGATAGCATCCTCTAGTTCTGACTTTCTCTTGCGTGTTAAGGGCGCCATTGTGATGTGCTGAAAGGGCTGAGGGTTGGTTGGTGGTGGTGAGTTGCTGAGTAAACTCAGTGAGGACGATGAGTTTTCGACAAGTCAAGTACTCGATATTTTGAACCTCTGCAATGTGGCCAAAATACACGCCGTAGTTTTCTGATCGCGCAAGACTCTATGATCTAAGTCTGAACACCGCTTGATAAGTTGAATTGAAAGCCCGTGACTCGTGGTTCAATATCGTTGTCATGGGAAGGCACTGATTGTCGTCGCGAAAAAATTGTAGAAGAGGTCAATCCTCGGTGAGCCATCGTTCACCTTGTCCGATCCGCTACCATGATTGGCTGATACACCTGTGGCTGGCACAAATGTGGCTGATATTCAACTGGACCTCATGCTATCCTTCTTGGTCCAACCTAATCGACTAGAGTGTCCTTCTCATCACTCATCAGGAAACCTCCGAAATCTGTTCTTTTCCTTCTCTCGTGTTTTACATTGTACTTTAGTCATGCCTCATAACACTAGGGCTCGAAATGTTTGTACACAAATATTGCGCGCCCGTCCACAAGCCTTAGCAACGCTGAGAAGCTCCCTGATTCCTCTGCAAACCACCCGGCCAAGCCAGCATCATACTCAGAACATCTGTCAACGACGTTCATATGCAAAGCCACGCGCGCCAATGAGGCCTCCGCCTCGGGCTCCCAAGCAGCGAGTGCCACAGGCGACCCAGGGGGATGGCCAAGTTCTACCCCAGATGGTCCCTTTCGAAGCCTTTGCAAATGCGCTTGCCATGACCAATTCAACCTACCAGAGAGAAGCGCCGTTCCAAAACATGTCACCTGAGGAGTACTATTCTGTTGCGTTAAAGTTTAGTGAAGCAGTCAAGAATGGCACATCCCCCTGGAATGTCAAGTTCACGGACAGTAAGCGAAATTCTTCATTAACCAGCGCACCGAGCAGTCGGCTAAGTAATCATTAGATCCCGCTATTACGGCAGAAACTCTCCATGAAATAGCCTGCATCATGGCTCATGTCGGAGCATCCAAAGATTCCAGGTGGTTTGCCGTTGCCATGTGGGCATCCGCTTCAGAAATGGGAAGCCGAAGCGCAACCCTGTCACTAGCACGCCAGCTCGGCGGCGGCGAAGACTGGGACAAGGGGAAAATCATACCGCACGTCGTAGCCCGATACAGGAAACTCGTAGCCGAAGACAAAGATCCCAACGTGCTGACAGTTGAAGGCGAGCGCTTGTATAGGTGGGGCAAATACATCGCAGCTTCCACGACGTTGCAGCGCGCATTGAGCCTGGGAGGTGGTGCTGGCTTTGAGCTGAAATCCGCGTGTCAGCTCTGTCTTGGCAAAGCACTCCTCAAGCTCAAGAGGTTTGATCAAGGTAGCGTCGCGCTTGAGGTGGCTTTGGAGGCGGAGCCCATCGTGGCGGATGCGGATCTTGGAGCCATGCTGAGAGCGACGCACCCTGAGAGGGCGGAACAGTTTTTATTCACGGCTGCTATCAACGGGAACTCAGAATCGTTCCGACATCTAGCAGAGATGGCACTCGAGAAAGAGGCTCAAGCTACCAATGAAGATTCAAAGAAGGACCATCAGCGATGGGCGATGGAGTGGTTTCGTTTGGCTGATCCTGCGGCCAAGACGTAGCACAACCACGCAACGGCAGTGGTGATGTTTGACTGGGCAGGTTGCCTCAAGTGTACTATAGTTCCCGGATACCAAAGAAAAGAGAGAGCGGCTTTAGATCAGCGTCGTTTGAACCTTTGCCTTCTTTGCCTTTGCGCCCGAATCAGATACCTCTCCCTTCCGCTTACCGATCCCTCCTTTAGCATGGTTCTGGACAGAAGCAATGCCCTCGCCCTTCGAATGAGCCTCATTGTCCTCCCTATCTGCGTGCTCACCATCATCATCCTGCTCAAACTCTTCTTGCAATTCACCGTCCGCACTGGAAGGAAATAGCTCGCGCCATGTTCCGTCCAAAACCTTACCATCGTCTCCGCGTAATCCCACGCCATACGCCGTCTTCATAGCAGCGATACAAATACTCCGCCTCCTATTAAAGTCAAACATGGGCTTCGGATAGGTATCCTCCCCTACGTCGGTGAGCCCGTCGCCCTTGACGCGCACGCCAGCCTTCTTCTGGTCCGGAAGAGGTGCTTTCCAGGGCTCGTAGATATACTTGGCGTCCATGTCCTTCAGCTCGGGCACCCAGCGACGGATAAGCTTACCTTCTTTATCCCACTTCTGCCCGAAAGCTACGGGGCTGTAGCAGCGGTAGTATTGGGAGAAGAAGGCGGTGCAAGAGAGCCACTGCCAGTTACCAGCGTTGCAGGCGGGTTCGTGGTCGATGAGCCACTCTTCGAATACTTCGCAGCCGCGCTCCCAGTCAATGTAGCAACCGCCCCTGGTGAGAAAGCATGCCACGCTGTGGCGGCCGAGGTGGTGGATCCATCCATCGTATTTGAGCTGCCGCATGAGCGCATCAATCCACGGGAAGCCCGTGACGCCATTCTTCCATCTTGTAAACCAGACCTCAGCCTCCTCGGAATCGACATGATGATCGCCTGTTATGCGACCTGTCGATGGATCACGCTTCGACGGTAAATGCCACGGGATGAACCGACAGTATGGGTTATTTACAGTCTGTTCAAAGGCATGACCTAAAGCTGCCTGGGCAGCAAAGTACATGTCTCGAAAGAGAAGTTGTCCTGTGAGACTCTCCGGCGGCGTCGACGCACCCTTGCCGAACGAGTCGACAGCTTCCTGAGCCCGCCAGTATAATAGCCTCACGGAGAGGGCCCCGAAGTGATGGAATGATGATAACAAGGTAGCCGATTGGGGCTCGAACTGCGCAGGACTTGTCTTGGGCTTCTGAAAAGTTGCCATGTATCGCACATCCGCGATGATCTTGTCGAGCATCTCCAATGCAAGCGTCTCCCCGCCTCTGTGGGGAGTCGTGGCTGACGGAAAGCCGAGCTCTTCCATCGTTTCGACGGCAAAGTCACCACCGGGTCCGGCGAGGCTCTTGTACCCTGTATCCTCCTTCTTGTTCCGCTCTTGAGCGTTGAAGTCGGGGCTCGTGTCTGGCTCATCCTGCTCAAAGTCAAGTGGCATATCCCCCGGATCTGGAAAATGCGTTGGTGACGGAATCGGCTTGGGTATTTTCCCAATCTTCTTCCCCGAGTCTTGGAGTTGAGTAATCGACATGGTAGGCTTGCCACCGTGCTTGGCGACAATCTCATCGCTGTCCCAGAGCGTTCTTCCGTAAGGGCTGATGACCTTGACGCCAGCCGCCTTGGCAGCATCGATGACAACCTTGTCTCTTTCACGCGCGTAAGAATCTGTATCCTTTTCAAAGACCAGGTGTGTGACTTTCCATGCTCTGAATAGTTTAGGGAATATCGTCTGGGGCGCTTCTCGCAAGACGAAGAGCTTAGACTTTGGGTTCAATTTCGAGATGGATTTCGACAAGTCATTCTGGCAGTCCAGCCTATGTGGATGTTGGTCAGTCTTGGTTTGAAGTGAAATGGACGACCCGCATGGTTCTCTCACTCACAGGAACTGCCAACGGTTGAGCCCTCCTCTGGCACGGTAAACATAGTGAGGATCCCAGGTGAAGATAGGCCACAACACGGCTGGGTCGAGATCTAGAGCTGCCTTCAGAGCTGGAGAGTCATGAAGACGCAAATCGGTGCGAAACCAGTAAATAACACGAGCACCTCCCATTTGTACCGTAAGATTCATTCAACATGTAAAACGCTCGGAGTTGAGATGGGTACGAAGAGCCGTGAGAGGAGCAGACATGATTGTACTTTCTCATCCAACAATCGCAAGCGTCCTATGATGTCAATACTTTTTTTTCAATGCCACAACCTTCTCCAGCCACACGATCCCACCTAAACCAAACTCTGAGACAATGCTTAAAAACATTCCAACCAGTTACTCACTACTCACTTACCACAGTGGAATTGTCAATAAGTGACCTTCAGCCCATTTCTGAAGCTCATGATGGCTGCAAGTCTTGTCACGCGGGACAGCTGCCTTCTTCAAAGCGATCCTCATTAGCTTTACGGTACTAATGGTAATTTCAGATCATCAACCAGCAGAGAGAATTCATGCACCACGTACAAGGTATGAAGCCAATCTTTGCAAGCGTCAAATGTTCCGACATTGATCGCGTCTAATGCCCAAGCAGAAATACCTTTTGACGCTTGCTAATACTCTTGAACTCGCAGTAGAGGATACTCGACAGCTTTCCTGCCAGCGGCTAATAGGCTTGAATGTAACAGTGATGTGATTTCAGATCTATGTCGAGCCTTGCCCGTGACGCTGAGCTAGCCAGCCAGCGCTTATCCTTCAGCAAACCTCTCAAGAGTCGGGCGAACGCCCTTCGTAGCCGACAGAAAGGCTCGGAGTTGACCACTCTTGAATAAAAAAGTAAAGCCGAGTCTACTGTGGAGGGAGTAGCGTGAATGATGCATAGTAAGTACTGGGGCTGACTTGGCTGACTTCTCGGTGTTCCAGGAAGATGCCCCGAGTGGTTGTCTCTTCTAGGTTGGCTTGTTGGTTGTGACTTTCCATCGATCGACCCGTCTGATCGGGTCCTGAGAGCGATCTTCGGCGGATCGAATCTTGATCAATCTTTTTTTCCCACGCTAACAGGCAGCCTGGCCTTACAAATCCATCGATTCAAGAGGTGGAGAAGTAGATGGGGAAGGAAGAAAAAACCAGACGAAGAAGGTTCCTCAGCAACCCGCTTGGGACGTGCGACGTGACGGAGCTCAGGCCAGAAACTCGCGATGTCTGACCGTCCGGGATGACCGTGGGCCTGCGCTTTGTGGAGCTGGGGGTTGTTGAAGAACCAACAACAATGTGGAGATTGGATACCATTACATGACAAAAGTCTGCCTACGCAATCGTGCCTAAATATATGGTGGGGTGTTGTCAGACTTTTGTCCAATAATTATAGCAAGTTTCGGCGATGGTGGCTCCAGCATAGAGACCACTCGAATATGGTTGATGCTTGCAACGCGCCAGAAAAAAAAGAAAGAAAAAAACCAGTGCGGCTCCCTTAGAATCCACCAAGTCTGGGAAAGGAAAAAAAATGTTTGGCCGAAGTAGAAACCTAAAGACGCGTAATGGAAGATGGATGAGAGGAGAGGAAGGTTGAGTGAGGTTGTCGATGAATGTGAAAGACCGACTCTTTGTTTTAGGATACTATGAGCGTTTGATCGGACCAAACGCCTTCGTTGAATTCGCGTAGGCAAACCCTCCCCCCCCTCCACTAAGGGAAAGGAGTCGAGGTTCACTCCGCCGAAGCCTTACAGCAATGTGCAAGCTAAGCTGCATGAGTTGTACTCACCTTCCCGGCGCGGCTGGCAGAAGATCTGGCAATGATCAGTAAAACCCCAGAGAATAGCAGGTAGCTGACATCCCCATCGTAGTCATCTCAATCGTGCCGCACTTGGGATCCTGCACTTCCCGTGGCACATTCAATTTCCGAAATCTCATGAGCAGTCATGCCCAGCAAGGAGGCGCTCTTCGTGCCGTCATCAGAGGATTTCCCATCTGCCGTTCTCAGCTCCGCCGGCTTCAAACGACGCGCGTGATGAGGCGAGTGGGAAGAAGAGCAGAAGTCCAAGCGCATTAGGTAGCTCGGTGTTATCAAGGCTTTCGCAGGGAAAATCGAGAAATTAGCGCCGGAGAATAGACACGCGGGGGTTTGCAGTGGCCGTACTCGAGTCTGTGATCCAGTGAGTACCTTGGTTCCCGTCGAAGAAGCCCAATCTGCCTTCACCCCCTTGACTTCCGCCCAACGATTTCAGGGCGGGTTAAATTCATCTCTGAGGATGCCCGTGAGCACTAAAAAGAGCTCTGATCGCGGGGTGAGCCAACTTTTGCCATAACGTTAGGCCGTTCCGGGCATCGATGGGGTGGCTACTAGGTGTGCAGAAGCGTGCCGAAGCCGGAAGCTACCTCTGAGACAACAACTTGACGGCACAAAGGGGATAATAAAAGAACATCCAAATGCCGGCACATACGATGAGGCTACGTGCGCTGGAAGGGAAAGGCGTTGAAACACGCGGATAACGGGTTCCTAGAGGACAGGGTGAGACTGCGGCTGTGGGGCGGAAGCCAGGATTACCATTCCTCGTCTCCAGGTTTGGCTTGTCAGCTGCTACCAAGGGCGAGCTGAGAGAACAACCTGCGGAACACAAAGCGTACTGTACAGTAAGTGAGCCATGCGCGCATGGAACCCAAGAGCTAAAGCCTGGCTGAAGAGGGGGAATGAAGTAAGCCGTCTGGACACGATGGGTTTATACATCGGCAGCGTGCGGACTTGTCCTGATGCCGCTCCAGCTGCGCTGTCTCCTAGGGAACAACCACTATCAGGCAGAAGCCATCCGGCAAGAAAGTGCAGTGAGCGTCTCTGCTGCAAGTTCGTGAGATATCAGGACCACAGCCAAGGGCAGCCTGGTCTCTTCGTAGATCACACAGATCAGTGGATGGGATCTGGCGGGACTGGCTGAAATCACTACAGGGCCACGCAACCATGGCAGTACAGCAGGGCTTGAACGAGTCGAAGAGGGTCGTGTAGCATATAAGCCCTCACTGGAGACTGTCAGAATTTTCAAACCAGCTGCGGGCAGCTGAAAAACTTTCGGGCACCTCACCGATGAATCTGAGATCCTTTGAGGTTGCCGGGTTTTCTTTTCTTTCTTTCTTTCTTTCTTTCTTTCTTTCTTTCTTTCTTTCTTTCTTTCTTTCTTTCTTTCTTTCTTTCTTTCTTTTTATTTTATTTTATTTTATTTTATTTTATTTTATTTTATTTTATTTTATTTTATTTTATTTTATTTTATTTATTTACATGTACTATCTCATGGACAGTCCAATGACGACAAGATGACGATTTGGAGACAGCTTCAACTCAACTTAGCCTTTACACGTTTAATTACCCTCTTGCCTGTTCACTTACTACACAATGCGGTGCGTTAATGCTTCGCGCCAAAGTAAACAAGAACCCTGATTTGGGCATGCTTCGTCCAAGGAACCACTAGCGGGCGCCATCCCGCAACGGTTTTTAATTACAGTACGAAGCCAACATCAGGAAGTAAAACCACGGAGACGCTACCGCTAGCACCAAGCCCTCCGAGCCCTCGATGTGGATTGTTGTAGGAGGAGAGGCACCATCACCCGTTGAGATGAGACGCGCCGCGGGATCTCTGGCCTGCTGAATCACGATCTGCAGCACAACAACAATTCTCAAGTTCCGGTTCTGTTCTGCAATGACCGGATCAATGCTTACATCACGGTAATCTCGCGAGTCATGGTGCTCAGGAGAATGTGCGTTTTGAGACCGACTCTGTATCACGGCGGTTGAGAGACTTGAGACAACACCCAGGCCATTAGACTAGACTAGACTCGACTAGGACCTCACGATATGGGGAGTAGCAGTCTCACTTCTCCACGAAGTTAGACGCCTCCCGCTCGCATCTGCGAAACGCAGAGATGAGACATTCCACCTTTTGAGTTGCAGCAGCCCGTCCCATCGGTATATGATTGTGCAAAGACAAAACAAAAGAAAAACGGCCGATGAAGCAGCATGGAAACAATGTCTTACTCCCCTGTAAAGAGGGAAGTGAGTGGATGAGCAGCACTTCATGCTTACAGTGCATGGTAGATTACTCAATGTGCTAACTTTCCCTCTTCCTCTTCTTCTTCTCTATTCTTCCTGGCTAAAAGCGAAAAAAGAGACCTAACTCCACAAGTGCTCCCGCGTCCTCCGGTCCCTGTTACGTGCTGTGGAGAGGCCCTAATGAAGGCTTGTGAACGACTTTACGCACCTCGTATCCACCACAACCATCCTAACCCAGCACTCTGCTCACCCAATGGAAACACTGGTTTATTTTAATTTCATAATTTTTTTTAATTTTTTTTTTTTGGCTTGAAATGATTAGCGGCAATAGAGGCTTCTCCTCGATCTTGAGACGTCCTCCAACTCATTCCTAAACCATTGAGCCAGTTTCAAATCCTCTCCTCCTTCGACCTTGTATCGTCGGAATCTCGCCTGACACTGTCCCATCCTCCTCGTCGGGAGATCGAATAAGCGAGGGAATCCCTGTTAAGCCTCACTTCGACCCCTGCCCATTTCAGCGTGCACACACCAGCAGGGGCAGACGGGCGGTCCGCTAACATACCCCAGTCGTACCATCCGGATGCCAGACCATGGCTGCTGAGAAACAAGGAAGCCCTTTGCTTTTTTTCTCTCTTTCACTACTGCTAGTGCGCTATCCATCAGGCCTAACGGTCTGTGTACGGGACTCAATGGGACGTTATGCACAGCTTGTGCTTGAGGATCGAAGTCTCGGACGGCGTTCCTGGCTGGACTAGTGGAGGTATCTTGTGCTCGGATCTATTCCAGCGGAGGTGCTGCTCGCTCTTACTACGTACTACGTACTACGTGTCGTCGTGCGGTGTGCCTTGCGTACCTGTCTAGGTACCTCATGCTTCTAGTCTAAGTCGAGTTTCTTCTGGCTCTTCCGATTCTTATTACTAGTCCGTGTCTCTCTTACTTGTTTTCTGGTTCCTTTTCTGGTCCTCAGCTCCCTATCGACTCTTCTGCTGTCCCTACTTTCTTTAACCTTTCCATCACTCTCATTCTCTTGCTAGACTACCTCGACCTTCGTCACCGATTCTCCTCAGACACCTACTGCTACTGGTATTGAACACACCAGGCCCTGACATGACCTCGTGTGGATTCATCCATTGACCCTTTCGCTGCTTGACTCTCCACATTGTCATCCTCGTTTTACCTCGTCGATCCTGGGAATACAGAATACTAGACCCGCTGCCCCTCGGCATACACGCGTACGGCCCATCGGGAAACGTTCTGTGTTTCGGAATACCTCGAAGCGGATATATTCCGACAGAGCCTCTGAATCGTGTTCCGCCGCAACACCTTCGAAAACCGGATCCTTTCCTTATCCTGACACATCGTCGACCTCGACCTCTACCAGCGAAGCTGCCCCACATTCGTTTCGGGCCCGCTTCGAAGTGTGAGCTGGCTTGCAGCAACACTACCTAGCTACGCTCGTCGATTAAACTTCGTCTTTTCGATAGCACTCTGAAACCGTTGATATTATCACTTGAAGGACTGCTTGATCCCTCTCGTATTTGGGATCACCAAACTCTTGGACAAATTCTTGTTTCGCCATATACTTCTATAAGACCCCGGCCATGCGTCGTACTATATCCGTGGCTCTGGGCTCAGCAGCCTTCGTCTTTACGGTTGCCATTATCGGCCTCTTCGCCTTCTTCTCTGTCCAAATCTCAGAAAACTCAAGCGGTCGGTTGGCAGCTCAGATATCTGTGGCCCTCCAGGCACTTGTTGTGGTAGTACTCGGATGGTTTCTTTCCACCCACGCTATTACTTTGGTTCGGAGCTGGTCAACGAAGAGCCTGGGCACCGACCACGCCCTCGCCTTCCTGACTATCATCCTAGCCGCTGCACCAACAATAACCACACTCGTTCAGTTGAGTAAGCCAACGACAAGCGGCACGAGAGGATTGCTCGATACACAAAAGAAGCAGTTTCTGCTAGGAGCATCGATCACCCTGGGCCTCACCATAGCTATGCAGCTCGTTGCCGTTCTCTATCATTTCTTTATGGCTAGGCACTCTAGACGCCGTGGCGACTCGCAAAGAGAGCTGGATTACGAGAGACAGAAGGCCTCTCTTCGGAGTAAAGTCATGAATGATATTGCAATTGTGCCAGACGGGGAGTCGACTCGCCGACTATACTCTTCAGATTTACGAGTACCGAGTGCCTGCTCGTCGGTTTGCAGAAGCTCCCGATCTGGAACTCTGACTTCAATCAAGTCTTCCATCCATCACGCTATCCACCCCACGGATTCGAAAACGCAGCTTGCAGATGTACGACGACCTATTTCTGCAGAATCTGGCAAGGAGACCAACTTTGACTTGTGGGATACCTCGCTGGTCGACGCACAGCATCGTCAAATCGTCATGGATGTTTCGTCACCGGCACCGCTACCGCATCTGAAGAGTCAACAATTTCTCCAGACTATCCCCGCCAGCCCCACGAGTGACGCTGCTTCTCCCACCGCCTCGAATCTCGCGCTGCCGCTGAAACCCCAACCAACTCGACACAGGAGCAGCAGCTTCAACCCAGCCATCTCCTCAAAGAAGCGAGAGCACCCACGTCTCTCATCGTATCACTCGATGGACGAGCTTCACATTCACCCGCTCTTCCGGTCAGACCACCCGAACCCACCTCCAACCGCGACACCAGGTACCATAGTTGTAGCTTCGCCAAACGCTGGGCAGATAATCACACACAGAGCGAGCATCAAATCATTAGGCCAACAGTACAGGTTCTCGAGCGCGGCAACGGCAACCAGCCCTCTCGCGCACCAACAATCATTCGACTCAAAAGAAAACGGTGGATGAACAGTGCAGCATCGCGGAAGAGAACGAGGAGTTGAATCAGTCGAACAAGCTGGTGACAGATGCGGAGAAGGCATCGACGCCTTGAGTGCAGGTGCTCGGTCTAACTGAAAAACCAAGCAAAAGTCGAGAGGAGAGAGCCGCAGAGGCAGCGAGAAGGGGAGAAACACTTACGACTTTCATGTGGAACTCCAGCGTGCGAACTATTGATACGGGTCGGCACTTGCCAACATTTTGCTTTTATTTTCTTCGATCTCGGCATCGAAGAATCCCAGATGCATTAACTCAACAGGAGTTTACGATACCAGGAGGAATAGCGCGGCGTTTTGACAAATGATGGTCTCTTCTAAAGAGACTGAAAAAAATCAAACGACTTTAATTGTCGATATTAGGATCTGGATAAGAACAAGGAAATAAGAAATACCTTACTCAAAACCTTTGCATTGTCTTGTTTGTGTTGTTACATGCAGTATGTGGAAGCAACCGTGGCTGCTAACAATGGTCGGAAGGCTCTTTGTCATCGAGCACACACACCACCGCTGGTATGGTACGTACTGTAGTAGTAGCGACTCCATCAACGGTGAAACTGAAAGCCACAGAGACAACTCGTCAAACAACCGCCCGGTAGTCGGGGCTGGCCAGCATGAGATGAGGCGTCATTGCTGGCTGGTGCAGGTGAGTGGCTGATGACCATCACTAAGGAAGGAAATAGCTTCCCAGTTGTCCCGCGCACTAGAGTAGAATAGACTAGCCCCACCTGCAAGCTGGCAAGGCTTCCAAGAGCAACGTCAACTTCAAGCGGCGAAAGGGCCTATCTATCATCCATCTCTTCTTCCACTTCTCCCTCTGCCTCTGTCGTCGTATTGCAAGAATTCCATCTTTTGCGCCGACTTCCACGCCGTAACCTGCGCTTTCCTGATTGACTTCAGCTGATCAAGCCTTCCCTCCCATACTTCCGCCAGCTGTCCCCCAGCCTCCATATCCGCATTCGATTGCTTATTTCGCAACCCCTCCGGTAACTGCAGACTCTTTCGCCCACCATGAAGGTCACATTCAAGGTAGGTCTTCAGCAGCGCCCGATGTACCCATCGAGATAGCGACAGCTCAGCGCATTTCCCGATGGTACTCTTATCATACTGAATTACGTTGACCTGACTTTACCCCTCTGCAGGATCTCAAGCAACAAAAGTTCACCATCGATGTCGAACCCTCCGAGCTGGTACGCCCACCCCGTACCATACCAACCAACAACTTCGCAAATTCGTTCTCGCGACTAACGGTATCTGCCAACAGGTCTCTTCTGTGAAGGAGAAAATCTCCGCCGAAAAAGGATGGGAGCCCAAACTGCAGAAGCTCATCTACTCTGGTATGCGCTTATCACTTTCCAGTTATCGACGTCACCGGTTCACTAAATTTTTGTGTAGGCAAAATATTGAAAGATGACGAGACCGTTGGCTCCTATAACATTGAGGAGAAGGGTTTTGTCGTGTGTATGGTGAACAAGGTGCGCTCGTCCTACCTCTCCCGCTACTTCACGAGCTGATGATCTCTTTAGCCCAAGGCAAAGCCTACCGCCCCCGTCGCGGAATCATCCGCAGCACCTCCCGCAACCCCAGCTCAGCCCGTAGCTCAAACACCCGCCGTCCCCGCCGCGCCCGTCGCATCTTCCCAGGCCGCCTCAGTCCAGCAGCCTGCCGTGCCGGCTACCCCTACGCCCCAGCGCTCTGGCGAAGCTGGTGCCGGCTCTGGTGAGCCCACAGGCCTCGCTATGGGCGCTGAGCGTGCTGAGGCGATTGCGAACATGGAAGCTATGGGTTTTGAGAGAAGCCAGATTGAGGCTGCTATGCGCGCTGCGTTCAACAACCCCGATCGCGCTGTAGAGTATCTCCTAACCGTGGGTCTTTAACAGCTTTGGGAGGGATTTGCTTGATTTAGCTAATCTAGTCATTCAGGGCATTCCAGAAAACATTCAGCAAGAGCAACAGCAGCGACAAGCAGCGGCTGCAGCTCCTAGTGCTGGTGGCCAGCAGACCGTTGCCAGCGCCCCAGCTGGCGGCGACGGCAACGATGACGACGTGAACTTGTTCGACCTTGCTGCTCAGCAGGGTGGTGGTGGTGGTGGTGCCGCTCGTGGAAACAGTGGCAGCAACCAGGCTGCCGCTGCCGCGGCTGCCGCGGCCGCAGCTGGTCAGGGTGGTGACCTTGGCAACCTGGACTTCCTTCGACACAATGCCCAGTTTCAACAATTGCGCCAGGTTGTCCAACAACAGCCCCAGATGCTAGAGCCAATTCTTCAGCAACTCGGTTCTGGTAACCCCCAGCTTGCTCAGCTTATCGCTTCCAACCCCGACCAGTTCCTCCAGCTCCTCGGCGAAGATGCGGATGATGATGTCCCTCTGCCTCCCGGAGCCCAGGCAATCTCTGTGACTGAAGAGGAGCGTGATGCCATCGAACGAGTCAGTCACCTAGTCTTAATCATAGTTGGATTTACTAACCCAATATAGCTCTGCCGACTTGGTTTCGATCGCGACCAGGCAATCCAGGCCTACTTCGCCTGCGACAAGAACGAGGAACTTGCCGCCAATTTCCTCTTCGATCAACCCTCGGATGACGAGCCTGCTCCTGGCAACTAAAAGCAAGAACATGTCGCCAGCTTTCAACGATTACGAAAAGATGCGAAACACCATGGGCCAAGGCCCCGCTAATCATGTCGTGGTGGGACTGAGATCAGCCTGGAGAATTGGAGAATGATATCCGAGGACGTCAGCTGGGCGTTTGTGAACACGCATACAGCTTGTATACGGAGGAGATCAGAGAGCCTTGCTATGTACAAAGGCGGGTAGTATGATAGTCAATAAGACTTGACGATTGCAAAGTAATAATTGCAGAACCCCAAGGTCTTTCAGCATTTGACTGATAGCATCATCGAGCTACTTCGCAAACCTCCCGAAACACCAAGATTGTTTGACGACATTCAAGCCTTGGTTTTCGAGTAATCTTAAATGATAATCTTGGATTTCCTCGGCCAGTGTAGTTGGCCTGTTCGTGGCTCCAAGATGATAAACACTACTTCCACATCATGTACCTAAGACCCTATGGGTATCGTGCCGTGTTCCTTTATACGCCGTCCCAAAAAATTCAATATGACCACCTAGCCAATACCCATGCAAGTTTCCCTGATAGCGAATCTTGTTTTCTTGCACGATTCCTTTTCCTTCTATCCTTCGGTAGCAATGGGCTCGCCATTAAGACCATAGACGACGGTTTGTCTCTTCTTGCCCTTCTTACGCTTCTTAGCCGCCGTCTCCTCATCATCCTCAGCGAAGAGTTCCTCGCGTTTCTTGCGCAACATCTCAGCCTCCTCGTCAGCAACACGCTTCTGCTCCGCCTCATAGTCCTCCTGGATCTTGCGCTGCTCAGCCTCGATGGCCGCGACGGGCTCGAGTTCGGCGCCCGTGAAGGCCTTGTACTCCTCTAAATTGATCTTGACTGTCTTCTCGCCAATGAGGGCGGCATCGATGCGATGCGGGCAGTGGCGTTCTTCGCGATTGAACTTGAGCTTGACGTGACGGCGCTGCTTGCCGGGAAACATCTTGGAGATCATCTCGAAGTCGGTGCCGAACATGCGCAGGCCGCGGTAGAAGAATTCGGTTTCTTGATCAGTCCAGATATTGGGACCTTTGAGCTTGGAGGTGTTCATGAAAGAGTTGCTGGTGATAAGGCGTGTGAAGTCGTTTTCTTCTACCGTTTCCATGTTGCCCTGGGCTGCCCGCGCGGCTGCGTGGCGATCCATAACGAGCGAGCTCTGGTCCACGACGATCTGACCATCGACAATACGGAACTGAGGTCCCGCGGCGGCTGCTGACCCAGACGGGGCAGCTTGTGCGGCTGGACTGCCCGATTTGGCGCTCTGTTGACCAGCTTCGGGAGTCGCAGAATCGTCCTTTTCGCCGTCCGTTCCTTCGGCGGATTTTGACTTGAGCCTGGCTCGCCTCTCGCGCTCTCGGAGTTCATCGTGTCGACTGAACTTCTTACCAATATGCAGATCCTTAGTAAGGTCTGCCATTTTCAATTTTTGCAGATCAACCTGCTGAGTCTCCGCGTCCTCTGGTGTAAGGGAGCGGGCGCGTCTCCTGGGCTGTTCTTCTGATCCATCCTGTGCAGGCGTCCTGCGTTTCCGCGGCTGCCTTGGTGCTGTTCCCTCCTGAGCTGTCTGCCTCTGTCGCTTTGCCGGTCGCGTAACATCGTCAGCTTCATCGCCATCGTCTTGACCTGTTTGCGTGGACTGCCTTCGAGTTCTCGTCTTCGGTTTCGGTTTCGGTTTCGGCTGGCTCGCGTCTGCAAGAGCGGTGGTTGGAGTTCCTACATCTGCCAAAGACTCTGCGACCCGTATCTCGTCGCCTGGTGGCACCGGCCCATCGTTGGAGGGCAATTCTTGATCTATTACTTCTTCACGTGGTGTAGAATATCCATTGCTTTCTGTGGTTGGTGTTGGTCGAGAGGGCTGTGGCGTATTGGCATTGCTGGTATCCGTGTTGGCGACTACTGGGGCTTCGGATTCGATAACGGCTGCTTCGCGTACTTCGGGGTCATTTGGTATTGATGGTTTAGGCCGTGGTGGATTATTTTGTGTCCGGGGTGCAGAAGACTCTGATTGCGTAGTGTTGGAGTCTTGATGGGGGGAATCTCCCAGGGTCTTCGATGGAGGGGCATATTGTTCGCGGGGTGTTTCTATCGATGGAGGCTGCGTAACGACACTCTCTACAACCGGCGTTTCTGAAGAGGATGTTTCGACAGATGAACTTTCTTGAACCTGTGGGTCTTTTGGTATCTGATTCGTTGTCGTCTCAAGTTGCGAGCCTGTTGTTGTTTGATGGCTTTGGGTCGGTTTCGGCGGTTTTGCAGATGCTCCTGGTGCGGCGGGGCGCGCTCGAGCCGAGGGAATCTTTGGCTTGAAGGCTGGTGCGCCTTTTTTCTTAAACATAGAGCTCATATTGTTTGATGCCTATCAACAATTCGGTACTGACTAACGAATGTTGATGCTCGCCTCGCAATCACATGGCGCTTGGCTATTTGAACCATTCAAAAAAAGAGATCGGAAATTTATCTGCACTGCGACTCTATGAAAATGCTATCTAGATAGTGGGGAATCGAGCCTTTCCGAGCGAGGTTTAACCGCTCTGCAGAGCGATAAGAGGATGGCCAAATCAGGTTAGAGCTCCGCTAAGCCCCTTTGAGGTGGAGGCTGCGCTTCTTGAGATGTACGACTCAACTTCGAAATTTCAACTCCTGGCAAATGAACGTCCCATCAGCACCATAAAACTTCACCGCGCCACTACTTCATGACGGCCAGCACGGCCTGCAACGGCACGGGAATTGGCTTCAGCGTGCTCCCTGGATCGCTACATCGCTCCATAACCACCTCGCGCCTGCTTTACGCCCCCCTGCCACGCGACTTCTGATGCCTCTTGCGACCACCCTTTCAGCCTCGCCTCGTCCATCCGCTCTCGCCAAGATGGAGGACAGGAAGAGGTCTGCTGTCAGCGGCGCTGAAGATCTTGCTCCTCCTAGTAAGAGAGTCGCCATCAATGGATCCAAGACCAAGGATGACGCCCTTGAAATGAAGGAAGAGGGTTGGGTAGAGGTAAGTGTCACACGACATCATTTCCTTTCTGCTACTACCTGCTTGTGCCCCGATTACTGTGTGCATCATTTTGTGTACACTTACGCCTTGGAGGATGACTCTGACCTGTCTTCGTGTCCTTGCTGGGCAAAAGGCTCACAAAGCCAGTGATGATGTTTGCTACCGCGACAACAATTCTCGACGTTGAAAAGTGCGACGTGGCTGCTCCTCCCCACTGTTCTTCTTCCTCGTCCACGCCCCCAGACCCTTGAAAAAAGTTACCGGTACCTTTCCCTCGCAAACATATCGCTGACCCTCGTTTTCCAGTCCTATACCAAAGGTGCCATTTATCGTCAGATGCAAGAGTATAGCCGCAAGGCAGCGACTGCTGAGTCGCGACTGGAGGAACTCCACAAACGATCAGTACACCACGACGACCACCTGAGAATTATAGATGCGTGGTGGCGGCAGGTTCTCGATGAGTTGGAGTTGATCGCTGAGCCGACTGCGGCAACCTCTCCACCCTCTGCTGGTATGAAACCCACGCTAGTCACTCGCACTCCAGCTAATCTAGCAGATCCGCCATATCTTAGTGGTGTAACCTTCAAGGACCTTCATGACTTTCAGAAGCACCTCCAGGATAAGGCGAAAATGATCAAATCCAAAGCAGAAACACTTCTTAGCCGACTAGCAGCCCAACGTGGAGAGCTCACTCCAGAAGCCGTCGCTCTCGAAAAAAGGATCACCACTCTCCTGGCTGCACAAAAGGAGTATTTGTTTAAACTCGACCGGCTGAGCAGTGAGAAGGACCAGTTGTCAGAACAGCTCAACGCGGCAACCTTGCGATACTTCAAAGCTGAGAAGAAGCTCGACCGGGCTAAAAGCTCACAGGTTCAGAAGATGGAGCAACAAGCCTTCGCGAACGCTACTCGACCAGTATCTGGAGATTCAGGATCGGAGGGAACCGAGGTCAACGGGAACGCTAGCGAAATGTTACTCAAGTACGAGGAAGCTACTGCCGCTGCGGCGAAGCAAAAGGAGCAGATTGACACGTTTTTGGCCGAGATCAAGGGACTCCAAGAGGAAAATTCGAACCTGAAGGCGCGTAGGGAGAGTTTGTCAGATGAGGATTTCATCAGAACCGACGTCTTCAAGCAATTCAAAGGTCAGAATGAGGACTTGATCAAACGAATCAACAATCTTGAAGCTACCAACAAGCAATTACGCGAGGAGGCTGAAAAGCTTCAAGCGGAGCGCTCTGCATTCCGCACGCAACTGGAGGCAGATGCCAACCAAGTGACACAAGAGCTGGAAGCTGAGATCATATCGAGAGATCAGGATTTGGCTCGTGTGCGATCGGCAAGGGACGAAATTCTGGCGGAAAACATGCAACGAAAAGCGAGCATGGAGCAAGAGCACACTGCGATGGAACAGACGAAAGATCTTGTGGCCGCCAAGGACGATCGAATCTCTGCACTTGAATCTGAAATCTCCCGCCTAAAGGCCAGCGAAGACCAGGAAATGACCAACCAAGACGACGAAGAAATTACGTATGATGCGCTGCGGCAAAAGTATAAGAAGCTGGAGCAAGACTTCCAATCCATCAACCAGGAGCTACCATCGATAGAGAAGGCGTACAAGAAGATGAAAGATTTAGCCCAGAAGAAGGTGTTGGATTTTGCTGCCCTCGAGGAGAGGGTGTCCATCTTGATTGCAGAGAAGAGCAAGGCCGACCAAAAGTATTTTGCCGCTCGAAAAGATGCGGATACGAGAAACAACGAGATCCGATCCCTTCGACATCAGAACAGCAAAAGCTCCGAGATTATTGCCCAGCTAAAAGACCTGGAATCACAAAATCGCACCCTACTCAGTAACGTGGAAAAGCAGTTGTCCGACATGAAGCAGGCGAATATAACCTTGGCTGCTGAGAACAAGAAGCTGGAGGCCACAAGCTTGGAGGCTGTGCGGCGAACCGACTCTCTCAACAAGCAAGTCAATGAATTATCCACTTTGGTCAAGTCCAAAGACGCGGTATCTGCAGTGGTCAAGGAGCGAAACACAACGCAAGAAGTCGAGGTAGAGAAGTTGAAGGTGCGGATAGAGCACGTGCAAAAGGATCGTGACAATTGGCGGAATAAGGCCTTGAGTAACTCGTCTGAAGAAGAGGAAATGCTCCGGGTAAGTTTTCCTCTCTCTCTCTCTCTNNTCTCTCTCTCTTTCTCTCTCTGCGATCCTTTCCCCATGGCCGCAATATTACATACTAACCTAGCATGCGACCAGACATTCGCTCTCTGCACGATCTGTCGTAACAACTTCAAGAACACGGCTCTCAAGACTTGTGGTCACTTGTTCTGCAACCAGTGCGTGGACGATCGGATTAGCAACCGCATGAGAAAATGTCCTACTTGCTCCAGAGCATTCGACAAAATGGACGTCATGCCTGTTCATCACTGAGCGGTGACGATTCTACGACTTGCGACAAGCCCCAGTTCCGCCCACATTTTTTTGTCACGTTAGACTTCTTGTTATGGTAATCGCGCTTGTCGACCTCTGCATTCGGCGCAGCCTTGCTGTTGACCGACGATGTGCTGCTGGTTTGGGAGAGAGCAATTTTCTCTGTCACTAATAGAGCGACGGGGTGGCTGAGCTGCGGCGTGGGCGCCGGGTTATCTAGTCTTCCTCTCTGGGTTACATGTCTGTCTTGTTTGGAAAATTGTACGTGTACTTTTATTTGTAAGTTGGGGCTAAAGGGATGCCCGATGGAGTGTGTATATGTTATAGCTGTGTGTCAAGGAACACACATACTTTAGGCGAAAGGATGCTCACGAGATGACGCTTTGGCTTGGCTGGATAAATGCGAAAGCTTATGTTATGTGCTACCTTGCAGTTCTACAAACAAGGTGAATCCGGTGTACAGTGAGTGGGCGGAAGATGAAGTTCGCTTTTTGCTGTTATACAGAGTAAGCAAGCTCTAGCCATTTACTCTACTCTATCTACGACTCGTCGACCCAAAGCCAGTACTTTCATGACGAGAGCTTGAACCAGAACTTGACGACGGCGATCTACCAAAGGACGGCTCACCACCCCATCTGTTCCCTCGCCCAACACCCCCGTAGTCATTGTTGTTGTGTCGGTTGTTTCTGCCTCCGGCCATGTACCCAGCAGCAGCACCTCCTGCCAGGCCGCTCCAGAAGCCCGGTCTCCACCCTTGCTGTTGCTTGGTTCCTGGGTACGGTGGCGGGGGATCATCAGGACCGCCATCTCCTCCGGGACCACCTCCGGGACCCCAGCCTGGGTACCAACCGTTTCCGCGTCCAGGGCCTGCGTCTGGGCGGGGGTTCTGAGGCCGATTTCGAGCCGCAAGAGCTGAGATGATGATCCAAGCGAGAACGCCGATGAAGATGATGGTGAAGATCCAAGCGCCATAATCGGTGCCGCCACTACCGTCGTCGAACCACCCGCCTCCATTTGCGATATTGGGATAACGGCGCTCCCCCTTTTGCGTTAATGCAAGGCGATACTCGACTCCACAGCTTCCCTTGAGAACGTATGGGTCGTCTGGTGATGAGTACCCTTCGCAAATGACGTCCGTGCCAGCAAGCTTCAGTTCCTCAGGTAGAGAAGCGGTACAGCTCCACTGAATATCCTCGTCACCGTATGAGGAGCCTTGGTTTGTGCAGCGCATTACGTCGATTTGGTAGATGTCGCATAGGGCGGACCGGGAGATGCACTTGACCTGGGGGATGGCGGGAACGCGGCGGTGTGACGTGGTGGCGCCATTGCCGCGTAGAGTGAGGGACTGTACATCGGAGAGGAGGATGGCGTCTCGAGGGCGGGCAGCGATAGCGAGTGAGGAGAGGAGTAAGAAGGAGAGCGATGCGAGGTTGGAGAGAACCATGGCGACGATGTTGATTTTTGTCTCCAGGAACAAGCTGCGATGCCACGATGATCGAAGCTGCTGAATGCTAAGCTTGTTGAAGTTGCGTCCGACTGTTGAAAGCTGCCGTCGGTAGCCGATATGAGCGCGATAATGTTGGGGACGAGCCTTAAGGTATTCGACAGGTGAAAAGAGGTAAAAGTTTATCTAAATCGTAAATCGTTTATCCTGAGGGCAATATTGTAAGAAGACACGATGGCCTCAAAAGATGAGACCAAGCACGTGCCGTATGATTGAAGGCGTCCTTTTTTTTTCCCTTCGTGAGAGTGGCGACCTCCCAAAATGGAGAAGAAAAAAAGGCCGATTATCTTCAAATCACCAATGACGACACACTCTGCGGGGACGACTTGACCTGAGCCTCTGCCTGGAATTCAAAGTCCTGCCTCAGGCCAGGATTAGTCGGATTCGGACTCGGACTCGAACAAGGAAACGAACGTTGTACGTCGCGTAACATGCTACTGCAATCAACCACCTCGCGGCTGCTGCTGCCCACGATTTCTATTAACCTATAACACCTGCAGCTATGGCCTGTACGAACAAAGCTTCATTCTTTCATAGCTCAATGGTGGCTATTGGTGAAACCGATGTTACTTTCAGGCCCAACTTGGGAGAAGCCGCGGATAACCAAGCTAGTAATCGAAGATTGAGATGAAACCGTATGTTCCAGAACGAGCCATCAACACCTCGTACGACAATTTGAAATATAGGATTCTATGGCTGGTCCGTCTCAACCTTGACGTTTATTGCACTCTGGAACCATCCGTAACCAAGCCAAAGAATTGGAGTTGCTTTTCAACACCATCTACAGGATTTGATATTTTGAGCCTACAATAGTAGTTGCAGGGATACTTGTTGGATTTTGAGGTTTCCGATTTTCACATCCATTTCAAGCCGCGAGTCTTGTACTGCCGCTGGGAGATTCCTGTGTTGCCCTTGTTGGGTTGACTAGTCGAGATTTCGCGACGTACAAGACCGAAGCCAGACAAGGTCTCGGGACCGTCTGGGCAGTATCTTACACCAGCGCCAACGGATCCAAGCCGGTTCGTAACAATACTGCAGGGTGTCGGGTGTCCTGTACATTTCTATACGGTCTGGTTCTGCTGTAAGTAATGCTAGGAGATTGAGCGAGCCAGTTTTGATGTGACCCAGATGCAGAAAGTCGAGCTGATGCGGCCATGTAAAGTAACCCCAATTGATCGTGATTGGACTCTACAAAAAAGAGGCAGAGAACGTCAATCTCTGAAATCGGATAGGTTAACTTAACTTATGAGGGTTCGTTGGTTGCCTAAAAAAGGAAGTTCAACCTGGAAAAGACTTGTTGGCGGCTCTGGGTGCCGATGTGCCGAGTTTAACTTCGGGTGACTCAAACCTGAGTCGCTTGAAAAGCAAGCTATTGTTGGGAGGTCTCTTCTAATTGAGCAATCCCTCTGAGCTTGTCGTGCAGACAGGAGTTTGGGGTCACAACTTACTTTGTACAAGGGGTTCACATGATGATGCATGCATTCAAAGGGCGAGGCATGGTGAGCAGCATGTCTGATGAAGGGATGTCTGCAACTACAAACAGAATGGACGAAATGATGCTAGGACGCCAAAATCGGGCTTGGTGGCTGCGCGAAGATACGATCACGTTAGCTACTATTGATCTGTGGGTGTGTTCAACCTTGCTCACATTGTTGATTACACAGCACGCTCAAGCTTCGACAAACTTGACAGAACCCAGCACTTGATCGTTGCCGACAAGAATACTGATACTGGTGAGTCTACTACGAAGTAATCCTTGGGGGTCGTTGACTTTGTGGAGCGAAGCGAAAATGATAAGGGAGCTCAGGGCGGAGATTCAGGTATTTCCAAACTCAGTAAGCGTTTCGAGCGCATCATTTCCGTAATTAGCTTGTTGCCAATCGTGGGTATCCACTTCGATCTACCTTGAACCATGCCTCATCCTGTCAGCTTTGTCCGCCGCGTTCTAGACGGCACATTTTTCGTAGTGGCACATTCGTGATATCGAAATGGGCGACGTGGAATGTCGGTTTGAATTTGCCGGAATACTCATCACGTATCGGAGGTCGGTGAGTATCAGCTCCGACACACCACATCCGTTTCCAAGACATTGAAGCTAGGGATGCTATGCACATACACTACTAGTCTATTTAGTGATTCAGAGACCCCGAATGACTCAATGGAGTGTAAGGCCAGAGGTCCTAGCGGAGCTGTAGTGAGAATATAGTACGGAGTGTGCAGTAAGCGAACGAGTTTGGACGTTGCGTGCCTGGAAACCTGGAGGATCCGACCGCATAATAGTTAGTGGCCATGCGCTGGCTGCAGCTCCACATGTGTGCGTCAAGATCCTCGTCGGGGATAAGGGACTTAGGTAGATCCTGAGAGATTTCGGGCCGTGTGGGAACAGCGAGGCACTGCTGAGATGGTGTCTCAAGCTAGCAGAATCAAAGGGCGCCGAATGTGACGCCGAGCGTACAGTAACTAAGCAGGTCAACTGGAGTAGGCAATCCGCAGCTGAGGAATCGATCCATAGCTCCAACTTCGTAGATCGAGACGCTCAATGCACTTTTCTTCCAATTAATTTTTTTCTACCGTTTGGTACTGTATATTGGATGGCTCCTCCATGCGAAAGTGTTCTGTTGAACAAAGACGTAGAATGCGCAAGGGTCCTTTGCGTTTGTTTCACCAGTCAGCTAGCTATCCGATGTCTAACCTCCGCCGTAGCGTCGCTCAACTTTCAAGTTCAATTCCTAACCTGCGTGATGATAGTGGCTAGTATGCCATACCAGCAAGGTCGGTGACTTATTGGAGAAGGATTGTTACTGCAGCACCTCGATGCTACACTGTGCATGCTAAAACCGGCCGAAGGAAGGTGCGTGCGCCATGGTGGGGAAGGCGGCACGTCAAAACTCCGCGCGCCGACGCTACTCGATTCGAGAAGTCGCGACTGATTTAAGTACCTGCTAGTATCTTACTTGCCTGCCTCCGGCGCCCTTGGTTGCCAAGAAGTATGTTATTCTACCTAGTTTTCTCCTACTCCATAACATCATATTAATATTTGTATTGTCGCAAGTTGTCGTTCTATCCCTTCAGTCTCCTCTCTTCCTTACTACCACGTCAAACAGCCAGGCTGTCCTCAGCTATCTCCGCCTCTCTTCCGTCAATCTTTGCGAGCATCACTACTTATCTCATCTATTGTTTTCTTCCCGTCGAAAGCCTCCGCCCGTCCCCATGTTTCGCTGATACGACGACATCGAATTAGACGTTCTGGGGTTCGCCCACCTAATCTGCAGCCTGCGGCCCACATCCCAACGGTCTTCTTCCCGCACCTCTAACATATTACGCATTGCAACGCATAGCATAAACGCTCTTGCAGCTTAAGATGGCCGCGGAAGCATCCGAGAAGGCGGGCGATATTCGCCATTCAGGCCCACCATCGAGTGGCGACTCTACTGAGGTTGAAGTACAACGCTCAAATCATGGATTGTCGATTGAGCCCGAAAAGACACCAGCTCCGACGTGCGCCCCTACTACCACACCCGTGCCCGTTGCCAGCTCGCCCGAAGACCTATACAAACACCTTCCTCCTCATCAAGCTGAGATTCTGCGCCGCCAAGTTGTCAGCCCTGAAGTGAAACAGGGCATCGCCGTGTTATACCGCTACTCATCTCGTAATGATATCCTCATTATTCTCGTATCAGCCCTCTGCTCCATTGCCGGCGGCGCAGCTTTACCCTTGATGACGGTCGTTTTCGGTAATATCCAAGGAGTTTTCCAAGATTACTTCACCGGCCTCTCGACATATGACGACTTTGTCGGCGATCTTACGGACTTTGTGCTCTATTTTGTGTACCTCGGTATCGGAGAATTTGTTGTGGTTTACGTTTCAACCGTGGGATTCATTTACACCGGCGAGCATATTACTGCAAAAATCCGGGAACACTACCTCGAGAGCTGCATGCGCCAAAATATTGGATTTTTTGACAAGATGGGGGCTGGCGAGGTTACTACCCGTATTACTTCTGACACAAATCTCATCCAGGATGGAATCTCGGAAAAGGTGGCCCTCACTCTTACCGCCATCGCCACCTTTATCTCGGCCTTCGTGATCGGTTTCATCAAGTTCTGGAAGCTCACTCTTATCTTACTTTCCACCGTTGTCGCCCTTATGCTCAACATGGGTGGTGGCTCTTCCTTCATTCTCAAGTATAACAAGGAGAATCTTGAGGCTTACGCCCATGGTGGCAGTCTTGCGGACGAGGTAATTAGCTCTATCCGCAATGCTGTTGCATTTGGTACTCAAGAGCGCCTGGCTCGACAATACAACAGCCACCTTACCCGCGCTGAGTTCTTTGGCTTCCGCGTCAAGGGTGCTATCGCTTGCATGATCGCAGGCATGTTCTTGATTCTCTACTTGAACTATGGTTTGGCATTCTGGCAGGGTAGCCGTTTCTTGGTTAATAACGAAACGTCTCTCCAAAATATCTTGACCATCGTCATGGCCGTCATGATTGGTGCGTTCAACTTGGGTAACGTTGCGCCCAATATCCAGGCATTCACTACTGCCATCGCCGCGGCTGCCAAAATCTTCAACACCATCGACCGTATCTCACCTCTGGATCCGACCACCGACTCGGGCGAGAAGCTTGAGCATGTCGAAGGTAACATTCGTTTGTCCAACATCACGCACATCTATCCCTCCCGACCTGAGGTGGTGGTGATGGATGGCGTTAGCCTAGAGATCCCCGCGGGTAAAACTACAGCACTCGTCGGTGCTTCTGGTTCTGGAAAGAGTACTATTGTTGGCTTAGTGGAACGCTTCTATGATCCTGTCGAAGGCAGCGTGTATCTCGACGGACATGACATTTCGAAGCTGAATCTGAAGTGGCTACGCCAACAGATGGCTCTTGTGAGTCAGGAGCCTACGCTCTTCGGCACTACCATCTATCACAACATCCGTTATGGCTTGATTGGTACAGCGCACGAGCACGACAGCGAGGAAATCCAGCGCGAGCTTGTCATTCAGGCCGCTAAGAAAGCCAATGCGCACGACTTTGTATCTGCTCTTCCCGAAGGTTATGAGACTAACGTAGGCGAGCGCGGTTTCCTCCTCTCCGGTGGCCAGAAGCAGCGCATAGCTATTGCACGGGCCGTGGTTTCGGATCCCAAGAGTAGGCTTATCACCCTTTACGTTTCTTAGTAAGCTCTGTAATTGACATTCTTGCAGTTCTGCTCCTCGACGAAGCGACTTCAGCACTGGACACGAAGTCAGAAGGCGTCGTACAGGCCGCCCTCGAGGCCGCTTCCAAGGGTCGTACCACCATCACCATTGCCCACCGGCTGTCTACCATCAGGGATGCTGAGAATATCGTTGTGATGTCCAAAGGTACCATCGTAGAACAAGGGACCCATAACGAGCTTCTTGAGAAGCAAGGCGCATACTTTAAGCTCGTGTCAGCTCAAGTAATCGCTGCAGCTGAGGAACTCACACCTGAAGAAGTAGCCGCCTTGGACGAAAAAGAAGAGGAGTTGATTCGAAAGATGTCGTCCAAGCAGAACGAAGGCTACGTTGCCGACCCAGATGACGATGTTGCTGCTAAGCTTGACCGAACCACGACCAACAAGTCGGCCTCTAGCCTTGCTCTCCAGATACTGCAGCCTGAGCCCGACGTCAAATACAGCAACTGGACCTTGGCCAAGCTGATTGCTTCCTTCAATGCCCCCGAGTGGAAGTTGATGGTGATTGGTCTTATTTTCTCAGCCATCTGTGGAGGTGGCAATCCCACCCAAGCTGGTGAGTAGAGATCACTATCCTTCCTTTCTCCAATCCTGTCACTGACCATTCTGTAGTTTTTTTTGCCAAGCAAATCACCACCCTTTCCGTGCCAGTGACTGATGAGAACCGACACCAGATGAAGAAAGACTCGGACTTCTGGAGTGCCATGTACCTGATGCTTGCATTCGTACAATTCTTGTCTTTCGTCATCCAGGGGCTTCTCTTCGCCAAGTGTTCTGAGCGCCTCGTCCACCGAGCCCGTGATCGGGTATTCAGAACTTTCCTACGACAGGACGTCTCGTTTTTTGACAAGGATGAAAACACCTCTGGTGCTCTCACCTCATTCCTTTCGACCGAGACAACTCATATTGCTGGCCTGAGCGGAGTTACTCTTGGAACGATTCTCATGGTGACCACGACTCTTGTTTCGGCACTGACTATGTCGCTGGCCATCGGCTGGAAGCTTTCGCTTGTTTGCATTTCTACGATCCCTGTCCTCATCGCTTGTGGCTTCTTCCGCTTCTACATGCTTGCACACTTCCAGCGTCGCTCCAAGACCGCCTACGACAACTCGGCCACGTTTGCCTCGGAAGCCATCTCATCTATCCGAACCGTCGCCGCTCTGACGCGTGAGCCTGACGTCCTGCAGCAATACAAGGACTCGTTAGATGTGCAGCAACATCGCAGCCTGATCTCGGTCCTCAAGTCCAGCTTGCTATATGCTGCATCGCAGTCGCTCTTGTTCGCCTGCTTCGCTCTTGGCTTCTGGTACGGCGGTACCTTGATCGGCAAGTATGAGTACGACATGTTTCAGTTCTTCTTGTGCTTCATGGCCATCATCTTTGGCGCGCAGTCGGCAGGTACCGTGTTCTCTTTCGCGCCGGACATGGGAAAAGCTTCCCACTCTGCGTCTCAAATGAAGAAACTCTTCGATCGAAAGCCTCAAATTGACACTTGGTCAAACGAAGGAGCATCGCTGACGAAAGTGGATGGCACGATTGAGTTTCGAGATGTGCATTTCCGTTATCCAACGCGTCCGGAGCAGCCTGTCCTTCGTGGGCTCAACCTTACGGTGCGGCCTGGACAGTATGTGGCTCTAGTGGGAGCTTCTGGCTGCGGTAAGAGTACAACTATCGCTCTTCTGGAGCGTTTCTACGACCCCCTCTCGGGCGGAGTGTTCGTCGACAACCAAGAGATCAGCAAGCTCAACGTCAACGAATATCGCTCCTTTATCGCCCTCGTGAGCCAGGAGCCAACATTATATCAGGGCACCGTCAAGGAGAATATCATCCTCGGCGCTGCCGATGAGGATGTAACAGACGAGGCTATCGAACATGCCTGTCGCGAGGCCAATATCTATGACTTCATCGTATCACTACCGGAAGGCTTTAACACAGTTGTTGGTAGCAAGGGTGCGCTACTCTCGGGTGGACAGAAGCAGCGTGTCGCCATCGCCCGAGCTCTCATTCGTGAGCCTAAGATCTTGTTGCTTGACGAAGCCACATCAGCGCTCGACTCCGAATCTGAGCACGTCGTGCAGGCCGCACTGGACAGGGCGGCCAAAGGAAGGACGACGATTGCCGTAGCACATAGACTGAGTACTATTCAGAAGGCTGATGTCATCTACGTGTTTGACCAGGGACGTATTGTGGAACAGGGAACTCACTCGGATTTGATGAAAAGGGGCGGGCGCTATGCAGAGTTGGTAAACTTGCAGAGCTTGGAAAAGCAGAAATAAGCCGATGCGGAATTCTGCTCCGGGATTTAGATGGGCATATTTTTCACGTTTCGGATAGCCTGGAGTTAAGGCCTTGTATTTACTGGCGTTGTACGATGGGGGAGTTGACGAGAAAACTCTACTCAGCATGCGGCCTGGCTGCGTAAGTAGCATCAGTGACATCTTCAGTACCTTTCTTATTTTGACAACCGGAGTGTTTTCCCGATCGTGATCGCAGCCTTCCCTCTTCTACAACCTCGAACCATACTCAGATCACCTAATAGACAGTAGTTTCATGGCAATGATATGGGTCTCCCACAAGCTGCCATCCATCTGTGACGTTTTTCAAGAGCGGGATTTTGAGGGCAAAGGGGAGCCTATAGGTACAGTACTAGACTACACTAGGAGGAGCTGACTACTATTATGGTACTAAGTTACCACTTCACCTTTTGTATCTCATTGATTGTCTGACAGAGATGATGAGTCGATTGGAGTTGTCGTCGTTGTAACCCTAGGTATGTAGTACAGCGCACTAAAACATGGTACTCTCCTAGTCTAGAGTACTGTGGTAGGTAGAATACGGTAATGACCTGGACGGTCAAGTGGAGATAGGCTTCGCGGCTTGGCAGGGGAAACCAGTCGTCGATTGGTTCAGGGGGAAGCTCACCTGAAATGCGCCGTGAAGTAGGAAGTTACAGTGGATGGTGGGCAACCGTACAGTAGCGCGGATAGGCAGGCACAGGTCTACAGCATGCTTGTTTAGCTTCTCATTCTTTTCCTCTCCAAGCTCTCGCCCCCCTGATTTTATCACCGACGCATCCGCCCGTCCCCCCAAAGAAGCAAACAAGTCAAGACTGCAGCAGCCGCTGCTTCATATACTATACATGTCATTGTTCCCACCTTGTTCCGTTCCCGTCGGACGCGTATGCGGCCTTGCGAATCTTCTCCTTATCCTACCCGTCCAAGGGGAAATGCAAAGAAAGCATCGCTCCTTTTCGCATGCGGCGACAGCCTTTTTAACGATGGCTTCGCGCGGAGGCAGGGGCAAATTACACATTGCAACGGCGGCGTCCAGCGGCTTCGATTCTAGGATGCCACACTCGGCCAAGCCTGTCTCTATCGGCTCTGGTGGCATTTCCTGTCTTGGAAGATGTCAGAAGTGGCGCGGGCATGGCCTACGCCAGTATCGTTCAAGTGCCACTCCAGAATGGAGGCCGGCTCGTGGAGTTGTGCTGTCAATGTGTCTTGCTGTGCCTGGGAAAAGGCACGGAAGACAAGGGCCCAGTCAATAAACCGCTGCGCTAATGCAAGCCTTTGCACGATTCACCTGGCCTAGTCCAGGTTCAGGCTGCGCTTAGTTCTGATCCCTGCTGCTGGCCCCAGCTTCACGTCAAGTTCTGTCGTGGTCAAATTACGGACTCCGCCGTTGGCTTTCGTCTCTCGGGGGCCTCGATCGTCGGCCTTCCCAATCGCCTGCTGAAGATGCTGGCTCAGTTGACAACCCTGGTCACTTCCCACTCTTCTCGACTTGACTAGTGCAGGTCAACCGTTGCTTTTCGGTGCAGAGTGCAGAGCAGTAGTGGCCACGGCAGCTTACGGCGAAACCAGTCGAACGAATATACGGACAGGGGCTGCCCGATCATCCGATTTCACCTCGTCCTCTTCTTCGTCTTCTCTCTGTCGTGTCCATCTTTGCTCTTTCCACCCTCGTCTCTGTTGCAAGAGCCGCTGCCGATCATTCACTCACCACTCTGTTTAAGCTCCGCAGATCCGCCCTTGTGCTGTCAATTGTCGACGTTGATTCAACCACCTCTCGACGACATTGACGACAAACAAAAACTTCACTGGCAAGCTCACCAGCTTATTCTTAACATAATTGCGGCCTCTGATTGAACATTGCCTTTCTTCGCTCGCTCACGACTTGAGCCTTACACTCGTTTAGCCCACGGATCTTCGCAACCCACGTTCTCTCCTCTACAATATTTAAATCGCTTTACCTGGCTTGATCTATTTCATCTCGCACCGTCCTCTCAATTCCTAGCTCAAGGTCGATCCCGCTTCCAATAGTATTGACGATTTGTAAAACGTCTACGTCTCTCGACTGTCTCAATTGCCTCTTCGACGCTTCGGTCCTACCAACCGTGTCACCATCGAAGCTTCACAGGACTCTCCCGATCCATTTTCACAGCTTCAACAACCTCCGACTTGCTTCCAGATAAGCTACAAATCACTTTCAACTTCTTGACAATCTCTGGCATTGTTGTGGTTGCTCGCCTGTTCGTCAGAAACCCTTGTCGGGCTAACTACGCTCCAACCTGTGACGGCTTCATCAAACGTGAAACACACAGGTTACGTAACCTGAACATCGACAACTACAACTGCCTATCTTGAAAATTACCGAGACAACGCCAACGCGCCCGCGATTAGATTCTCTGGAGACTAAGCCATTGCTTCATCGCCTGCTCTTCACTTCGTGGAGCTTCGCCATGGCTACCTTTCCTGAATCTATCCGCCCAACCACTCTGACGAGATCTTCGAGGCCTGCATCCCGCCTCCCACATCTACGGTTGGTCCTGTCGGGTTTTGTTCTCGCGTGTCTTGCTTCCAGCACGCTGGCGCAGCCCAAAACAAGATCAATTGGCGATATCATACAAGCAGCCTCACTATCTGCACCTACTGCTAGCGTCCTCGCCGTCCAGATTTCGACCGATAATGGTGACTTACGCAGACGAAATGAGGACAGTGAAGACGGTGACAAGAAGAAAGATGAGGACGAAGATATAAATACGACTATGACACTTTCCGCATCGCGTACTGCTCGAGTAGCCGAAGCTTCGTTATCCCCCTTACCTGAGGCGTTTGATGGTGATGTTGATTCTGAACTCGAATCATCTTCCGGAAGTCACTGTCCCGCCTACCTTGAAAGCATCTTTGCGAATCCATCATATGAGGCTTGCTATCCTCTCTCCCTATTACTTCAAGTAAGTCATTCCCCGTACCGTTCCAACAAGGCTTTGACTAACGTATTCCTAGACCTCTTCCGAGTTCTTTCAAGCACAACGACAGCTGCTTAGTGTTGTTCGAATTCTCGACGCCACCTGCGAGGCAAATGTCACCTACTGCACCAAGTTTTTCGACGAGGCGGCCACGAACTTGACAGCCACGGAAAATTGTAAGCAGGAGTGGGACGATGGCGACACCACCGTCCAGAAGGTGCTCTATGGACTGAAGTCCTATGAGATGATTTACAAGGCTACCTGCCTCCAGAACCCCGATGACGATATGTACTGCTACGCCAAAGCGGTCACCGACAAGAAAGCCCTCTCCAATGCCTATTTTTACTTTCTCCCATACAACACGTCTTTGCCCGCTAGCACAAACCCTTCTTGCAGCTGGTGTATCAAGGAGACAATGAGCATCTTTCATGCCGCTGCTGCCGATCGATCACAGCCCATCTCTGTTACCTATGAGCCTGCAGCTCGACAGGTCAACACCATCTGCGGGCTCGATTTCGTCAATGACACTATACCCGAGGCACAGACATCTCTCAGCACCGTTTCTATGCCTACATGGCAAGGATTGGCATTTGCTTTGATGAGCATTGCCACTATCCACACTCTGCTATAGAGCACCACGATCACTCATGATGCTCATAGTCAGCATGCGAATTCGATGATGTTAACCTGCCACTCTGCGACCAGCTCAAGCGTTTTTTCCCCTCGTTACTTCAAACGTTTACGTGTGCATATAATAATGGTTGGCGACTTATACAGTTGCCACCGCAAACTCTGCAATCTATTTCTCAGGCCATATAGCGAATGTTTCTCTGAGAATTGCGGATGTTTATATTTAGTTTCATTGTTCATCCGGCGTTGACGACTTCCTAACGATAGTACACGGAAGGACTCTTATGTATACCTAACTTTTAATCAACGAACACGACCATCGATGTCAACAGCAAGCGCGAGCCGGAGTTTATCGGATCAGTAGCACCCTAGTCTTCTATGGGAGGGGGGATGTTTTCAAACTTACATCCGAGCTACATTTTGGAAAAGGGCGCACGGATTGGTTGACATGTCACTGACAAGTCTTGCAGCGAGGCAAAGTAGTGACGGAGAGGGATAATACCGTCTGCCTCACAAAGAGAACTATAACCAAAAAAGGCAAATGCCTACTAGGTGTGGATTGTCTGCTTGCTAGTGGCCCTATATAGTAGATGATTTACATCTTAACGTTACGTTTACTTCATAATCTGTTTCTCTACTTGGTGAACAAGTTCGGAAAAACGCAGCATGTATAAGGACCCGGATGCTCCATCGTACGAGGATTTTGAACCCGCCGGTTTCCCTCTACGCGCAGCTCTAGCCCGGCGCCGGAGTCTTCTAACAGCTGGACTGCGGTTTGATGTATCCGAAATAGGTGTTACAACAGGTTACACTTGGCCTTTAGACCTCATCCTCGTTTCTCTCTGTCTCTTGTAGCTTGAGTCTGCCACGCCTTGGCTGTTAAGCCGGACGGCTATGGGAGGAGTCAATGCAGAGCATCTGGTGATCACACTAGCAGACATTCCTAGTGGTGATAAACCAACTGGTGACTCAAGCTCCGAGTGAGACATTGGCTCGTGTTGGTGCCAGCTCGTTAAAGAGAGCAAGCATCGATGAAGTATGGTAGTGCTAAAGAAAGATTCGGGGGTAGCTGCATTGCATGGAAGCTACTCTAGTCTACTCTAGAGTAGTCGGAGCAATATCTCGGATGAGGCTGGATTGAGCTTAAGCTTGAGCTACGAGCTGAAAGCAGCACCAACAGCTTGATTAAGCTTCGACCGCCATGCCAAAACATAGCGCTAACAACGCAAGAAAAGGCGGACCCTTGAAAAGGCTATCTGGTAGAAGCACCCGACCCGACATAACGGCCGATGGGGGGGGGGGGGGGGGGACTGAAGGAAGCATCAAGCGGATAGATAGTGTTTAGTGTTGTGAGCAGTTGCCGGCATGGTGGATACGGCGGAGGATAATTATGTGAAGAGACAACGGCAGGCGACAGGATGCCAAGTCCCCTTCCTGGCTAGACATTTAAATTGATCTTGTGTTGTTTTGTTTCAGCCGAATGTTGGTGGCTTATCTGTTGGCACAAGCCCGTACAAGATGAGTCGTCTGCGTGTGGTGGTTGTTGGTATGTCAAGCTGGTAATAGCAGTCTAGTGATCAGATAAAGTCCGCGCTAACGTGGCTCGGTTTCCCGGAGCTTTCCAAGTTGACGTCGAGTTGCAGGAGGGCCAACGTCCTGGCTGACGGGGAGGCAGGGAATGGGAGGACGTCATGTCGTCTATTTAACTTGGGAAGGCAAGCTCGTCGACGCCAACAACCCTTGCTTTTATCGTGGCCCTATTGCAGAGAGCTCTGCTCCGAATTCGGTCAACAAAGGCGACGAGTTGTGCGTATCGTAGGAGGGAGTACTGCGTAGTCAGTATACGGATACGTTCACGAACGGCACGACGACGACTGCGTAAGCGTGGACTGACGCTCCGCATGCTGTAGTGTCGATCCCCTGGGGGGGGAGGCCAGGGAGCGGGTGGGCGGACTGGCGGACGGAGCCGATGACCCTACAGTAATACTAGACTACAGTAGAGTAGATACAAACCGGAGTAGTAGCGGGCGGGCGGGTTTTGTGGACTATCCAGCTTCCGGGTTCAGGAATATCGTAGTCTAGTCTAGTGACTGATTGGTCTTCACGCCCATTTAGCGCCTCAATACGGTGACGGTATGATATTTCTCAAGAAGCTCCGCGCCTAAGACATGCAATGCAGGGTGCGTGTCCGCAAGCAGTTCAGCTGCATCCTTCTTTCTCCTTCTTCAGATTCTTCTTCTTCTCTTTACTTCTCTTGCTTCCCCAATAGAGGCAGGGAAGAGATTAGCCAGCGGATGGCTGCCAAGCTACCACGAAATATATCGTAGGTACCCTGGCTATATGTTGGCAGTTTATGGGGCTGTCGCTGACGTTTTGAGTCGCAGATCAGCGATGGAGGGTAGGAAGTAGCAGCGGCGACGGTATCCTTTCCAGCTGCGAATTTAAATAAATAAAAAAAATTTAAAAAAAGAAGAAGAAGAAGAAGAAGGGATTTTCGACGCCTCAGGTTTCCCTGCATCCTCCCTCCCTTTCTAATCAAGGCAGGTATTTTAGCGAATCCTCTAGGTGCGGCATCGACACTCGGTAACCTTTTACCTTTATTATCTCGTCCTCGAGACGCGATCTTCGCAACATCGAGTCTCTTCGGCCCAGGCTTGCACTGGCTCGCCTCGCCAGAGATTGCGATTGTTCAGCGTACTCGACTCGATCTTGGTTTCCTGCATCAGCCTCGGCGAACGCTCGTTTGTTCAAGCGGCGACTCGGCCTCCCCGCACCGCTACCTTGGTCTCAGTCTCGTCATCTTTGATTGCCGTCGTTGGTATCTTAGCTTTGCGTTCTAACGGAGGCTCGGTAGTAGTTACGAGGTCGTGCCAACATGACAGCTCCAGAGACCCATCACAGCATCGATTACGCTATTCCCCGTCTGCTCCTCGCTCTCTGAAGCCATCACAACCTCTGCCTCTTCGGTTGTCTTCAGCTGTCAATCTCACGAGCTGGGCTAATTGGCTTGGACGAGCACCCCCCCCGGCCAATCGAGCCAGCCCGTTCCACCCTTGTCAAAGCGCACCTCTCTCTTGGGGTACGAGACATGTTATCTTAGCTCTAAGACAGTTCATTACCCGACTGGTATTCCCTGAACTCTAATGCTGGGATCTGGTTGCCTTCCTTCATCCAAGGACCAAAATCCTCAACATCATTTGTGTTCAATTCCGCGGAATTGGTAGGCACTGTTTCACTTCGTAGGCCTGATGCCTTTTCGTTTATCCTCGGGTTTATTCTTTCGATTGGTTCCATCTTGCTACGACACGTCTTTTTTTTCTTTCTTTTTTTGCTCCGGGATCTGGAACTCTGTTTCGTCGTCGGCCACTCACTCCGCCGCCGCGATATATGACTTGTCTCTGTAGTGAGATACACACTCCTCTGCGACAAGCCTCAATCGGCATCTCTCAACTATCTAGCTTACGCGCCCAAACAAACGCACCCACAATCTGGGGTAATTCGTGCCAACTTCCGGGAAGAAGCAGGCGAGTCGGACTTCGCTGTTCGCGCCCTCGTTTTTGGAGACGCTCCCTCGTTGAACCCTTGACTGGTCCCCTCCCTGGAGACTTCCTACTATCCAATCTTGGTCAACGTCAATCTTATAATATCAGACTTGCTCTTGACTTTTGGCAAGGCTTGGTTCTTTGGGCAGTCGCCCACAGACTCATCTTTCGAAAAGCTGTTGTGCATATCTGATCCAATATTCCCAAAGTGACACTACAAGTGAGGTCAAGGTCACACAGCACGATGTCGCACTCATATCCGGCTATCTGGACTCCGGATAACCAGGATGACCGCAGGACTGCAACTCATCAGATGTCTTCGCGTATGCCAGCCTTGCAAGAACATCACCGCATGCCTGTTGCATCAAGTTCGAATTCTTCTGCCACTGGTTATGTTCCTTCACATCCGCAGATTCAGACAGCTTCTGGGAGCCTTCTGCAAAGACACGCCATCATATCAGCCCCTGGTCCACAAGCTCCGGCGTATCCCATGCATCAGGCGCTATATAGATCGGCTTCTTCAGGTGATCCGCAAATTCATCATAGTTATCACATAACCGAAGGCACGAGCGTCAGGCCCCCCACAGCAGGAAGATCGGATGATCCTCCTCGACATCAGCCATCTTACGCCGAAGAGACACACGTCTTACGTCGACAGCCGGTGCCTTCTCCTTACTATACTCAGCCTGCGAGAGATCATTCGGTGGCTTATCGTACACCTCAGACCAACTATCCAGCGCACATCAATAATCTAGCTGCTTCTACTTCCAGCACGATACCAGAGCCTGCAAACCCCTTACATACCCTCCGCGGCAGGAATCGCAGCAGCGGGAGCATCGCACAATGCCACGGTGCTGGATCGACAACGAACAAGACTGTTGAGTATAAGCTCAAAGTCCGACAACAGCCTGCGGCCGCTCGATCGTGTGGTTTTGGAGAAAGGGATAGAAGAGTTATTGATCCTCCCCCTATTGTTCAGCTTATCATCCAGGGGCCCGGCCTCTCTAGAGAGGACATCAGCGCGCGATTGCGTTTCAACCATTATGTCATGAGTTGCTCGATCTACGATGAGTCAGGAACCCATGATGCATCTTTCATGCCAGAAGAATATCGACAACAACGGCGGCTCATGGGCTCCCTTGTGGGAGCTCCATTTGCCGGTGAAGACGAATTTGGCGAAGAAGGCTGCTTCTTCTGCTTTCAAGACTTGTCCTGTCGCACTCCTGGGGCCTTCCGGCTCAAATTCAGTCTGGTCATGCTCGATCCATCTCGGGCCAAGGAAAAGACACATTTTCCTGTTCTCGTCGAGGTCATGAGTGACGTGTTTACCGTCTACAGCGCCAAAGATTTCCCCGGAATGCAAGCTAGTACCAAGCTGACGAAACGGCTGAAGGAACAAGGATGCATAATATCTATCAAAAAGGGTAACGATAAATCCAAGGCTGCAAGGGTCCACGGTGATACATCAGACGAGGGGCAGGGCGAGAGCAGTTCGACTCAAGGGAAGAGACAACGCCGCACGGGTTGCTGAGCAGCACCAAGAGAGTCAGAATGTACGACGTTGAGCAGAATGCCCTTTCAGCACCCAATAACCGCATAAGGTAGAAAGCATCTGCAATATCTGGGTTTTCTTCTCTGCTGTTTCAATCAGGCTCTGGGAGTAAATCAACAATGCCTGTGATCAAACTTAGACTTTTATCTTTGTTGAACGCTCTGCGCGAAACTTCTGAGAGGAATAAGAATCAACGAAGACGCTGTGTTTCGGGTTCCAGTCGGATTTTCCATCATCTTTTGGTCCAAAAAGTGCAAGCATGGGCTCCTAGTTACATTGAGCTTTATTCTGAAACCCTTCGTTTACAGGAAGTTCCATTGCGGATACTGGCTTGTGTGACGAGCAAGCATCCCCAATGTTGGCGGTCTTCTATGACAGTTTTGAGCCCCAAATGAGCTCGTACATAATCGTAAGATTGCAACACCGATCCGCATCGATGGGGCATTGTTGCAGAGCTCGTGTGGAAAAATGATGTCGCAAAATACGAACAAGCGATGTTGATGGAAACTACGTTATCTTGCGGGTTCACTGGGTGGTTCGTCAGATCTGTAACAGACGTCCCCATCTTTTCTATCTGCTGGACAACTGGCTTTTGGATAGGTTCAGGCATTCCTATCTTAACCTGAACCGATCGTTGAGATTCATGAGGGAACCCTTAGTAGCACATCAGATCCGGGCTTCAAGTCAGAATCAGGGCATCTATGAGAGACTTAAAACGTTGGATGCGAGTTTGGCAGTGGTCTGGATGTGCTGCCGACGCTTCTCGTCATCCAAGCATCGCTCTCTCAGATTCATGATGATTTGAGTCAATGTACGCAGCGCTAATTAACACCTGGCTTTAAACTCGTATTGAGGTCTACACTTGTGTTATTGGATGTAACCTTGAGACATGCTATCCGTCTTATCAGCTAGAATGTTTGAGTTCTGGCCCGAGGCTTGAGACATTTCCATCCTGCTCTTATCAGATGTTTTGATAAATACTGGATGGGGTTTTACGTGACAGTTGCTCTTCTACGGTTAGATCACGGAGCTATAGCAAGGTATACATGTTCGTTTGCAGGTATGCAGGAGGTAACTTGAACGCTACGGGAGGCCTACTCCAGTTATTCTAAGCAAGGCCGGACAAACGCAATGGGCTGCCGAAGAGTGACGGGTCACAGGGCATCTCTGGATTTTGGAACACGCCTTGCCTACTACCTACTACCGACGACTGTGAGCATATGAGCCGCCAGGGCATGCATCATCTAACGCTGGTGAGACTTCCGGTATCGATACACTAAGACACCTGCATCTGGGTATATGTTTCACATCACATATTCACATCATTGAGCTCTCGTGCACTTACGGAGCCTACGTATCAAGGTGTGGAATTCATTGCGAAGAATCAGTCATGTAGGGGAATTCAGCGAACGGTGACACGGTTCGTCTTCCACATTGTTACCATCATGACATATGTTTGTCCATAGACCTCCGTTCTCGTACGCCCTGGAAGAAGAAATCGATTGTTTGCGAGAGTCTGGGCGATTTCCGAGATAGTGGCCATCTGTTACTAGCGATAGGATATCCTGGGTTTCTCGCACAGAGTGATGGTTCCGAATGTTCCCTTGGAGCGCTGTCTCTGCATTATGTCGCCAAACGAGGAACATCTTGCTTGGTGCTGTTATTTAGAACTGCACACGGGCATTCACCACTACTAGCGACGCCCATGCCAGCTCACGCACGTTGTGTTGCATAAGCGCAAACAGAACTTGGTGTAATCAAGATTCTCGTATCTACGCCGTGTGCTGTTCCGTTTAGATTATCGTTGCAGAACTGTGACATCTGCCATCTGACCCCATCAAGCCCCCCGCAGAGCAGCAAACTTGTAGTGTTGGAATCCCTGTTTGCAAACGATGGGGGGTCTAAACATTGCCGATGTCGTTGAAAGGGTTCTTCGTCAGCGAGTTCCAGTACGTATCGGCTTGTCCTGGTGCTGAGTTAGCGTGTTTCGGGGTCGGCGTGCCCCTGGAGAGCCACCAAGAATAGCCGATGCAGCAGGCTCCTATTGGCCCGGGGGCAGGCGCCAAGTCGCTCAGGGTCCCTGGGATGATCCGCGGGACGTCTGAGCCTAAATAAAGGCTCTAACCCGTCGTTCCCAGCAAGTCCCAAATTTAAACCCAGCGTTAAGCCCCAGGACTTGCTCCCTCGTCCCTTGTCGTTAACGGCGCAAACTACATCCAGCCAGCCATCAGATGAAACTTGCCTAACGACGGGTTGACACGAGACATGAAACGCTCGACTGGCCTTGCGGGCCTGAGGCTTGCTTGCAAACGCTTGCCCTCTGTTGTCTCGCGCGGGTTCAAATTGCCATATACGTACTACTCTACTCTACAGTACCCTCAGAGGAGAGGGGGTCAGGTGATCCACGATGAGTCGAAATCTCAGTGCTTGCATATCCCCCATCACGACTTGCCCAATTTATTCAAGCCATGGCCCCCGTCTCACGGCCAGAGATCCAAGCCTCGATCGGCTCAGCCATCCTACAGTAAACCCACGGCATCCGCAGGAATCCCTGCATCCTTGAAGCCCGAGTGTACCGACTCCTTGTTCTACAGCCCTGCAATCTCCATCATCTGCCCCTCTCGAGGGCTCAGCTAGAACTCCATGGGAGGTTGTGCAACAAAAGATGGTGGTCCCTGAGAATCTCGATTACCCGTCCTGCATTGGTAGCGATATCATCTCTGTTTGTGCGAATGTCCCCATCGAAAATATGCTGCTCCCAAGATGAGACCTAGCAGGACCACGATGACGCAGAGATGACCGCCCCATGAGCAGCAATGCAAACGATGTCATGGTCGCCGCCCCAGAGTCAGAATCCCAACGGTTGTCGGCGACAAGACCGTCTTGCAGATGGTACGCATGAAGCCATGTCGCGGCGTCGATGTTCAGTGTACGAGTGTATGCTGTCGCACGGGGGCCAGCGCATTCATTTCCATCATCGTCACCATCACATCCGTCGAGCCGCTCTGTGGCACATGTATGCTTTGCTTTTTGCTGCGACCCGCCCTGGCGCTCCATGAGGCGATGCATCTATCTATCGTCTTTGATTTGCCAATCTGCCCTAGTTGATATGCCCGGTTCTTTGATGAAGACAATAGCCACCAAGGCTCACCCGGATCGGCTGATGCTAAGACAGGACTAGGCAATACGTCTCAACCAACACGAAGCAGCATGCAGCATGCGGCATGCAGCTTTCATGTCAGAAGGCAATCAGCGTACTTCGCACGTAGGAAAAGCACGATGTAGTTGTTACAGAGCATGTAGGGCACAGAGTACGGCATAGCATCGTCCACTTGGCTTGGAGGTTTGAGGTACACGGCCCCCCTCCGCGAGATGGCATTGTACTATGCGAGTGTGCCCATATATGTGATTACCTGGTCCGGGCCGTCCTTTGTGTACCATAATTAGATAGTAAGTGCATATCACTCTTTCTCCCAGTAGCATGCACAGGCGCATGGGCGCTTTGTGACCTGCTTGGCAACTCGGATGGCTAAGCTGAGGTCAGGGGAGGTGAGTTGAGGTGCACCCAGGCGCCTCGGCCATCAAACGGCCCCCCTGAACGCTGAAGCGTGCTTCTTGTTCCTTGCACACTTCTTCCTCATACCCACAACCCTCACCTCACTCCTACTTCAATCCCCCTCTCACTTTTCTTCTCCTCTCATCACCCTCGTTTTCTTTCCTGATTTTCTTTCGTACTCTGTACACCCCGCGAGGCTGCTGAGCACGTCCGTTCATTTCTACCATTCTTTTCACGACAGCATCTTCTTCTTGTGGCCTCCGCTCCTTGGACCGCTTGCCGTCATCACCAGCTTGAGTAACCCTCAGCTTTACAACATCTCGCTGCTACGGCGCGTTCATCTATTCCCGCAGGTTTTCTGGTATCACCTACGGCTTCGTACTTTCGCTTCCATCTGTCATCGAACTGCGAGTGAGAGCTGAGCACTGATCAATCGTGTCAACACAACCCTCCCTCTCAGCCTGCAACATTCTCTTGACTGCAAAAGCGACCCAAACTTCGCGACAACATTACCTTCCTTGGCTATCTGGTTGAACACTGAGTCAATATCAGGACCATGAAGCTCACTGCTGCTGTCGCCGCAGGTGTCGCCCTCGCAGGTGCCGCCGCCGCTGCCAAGGACACTCAGACTTTTGCTGTCTTGGGCTTTACCAACAAGCAGCTTACCAAAGGCCGCATAGACCCTATCGTCTTTCCCGGGGAGACATCTACTCACACTCATACCATTCATGGTGGTAGCGCTTTTCACAAGTCTGTAACTGGTGAGGAGCTTCTCAAGTCCAACTGCAGCAGCGCTCTGGTGAAAGGTGACAATAGTGCCTACTGGGCCCCTTCGCTCTACTTCAAGGATCCCAAGACCGGCAAGCTGGAGTCAGTCGATTTTTACTACTTCAAAGCTTACTACTTGTAAGTATCACTTGTTCGTACCTAGTATCCGAGCACCGTCGCTGATTGTTGCTGCAGCTTTGAGCCAACCAACGACGACATCAAGGCCTTCCCATTGGGTCTGCAGATGGTCTCTGGCGATTCCATGCTTCGTACTACGCCCAAGGCAAAGACGGGCAAGAACCTCGACCCTTCCAAGGGACCAGTAAACCCTGCTAGAATATCTTGCCCTCGCTATCAGTACAAGTGGGACCCCCCTTCTTGGAAGCCGGATTCCGATGGCACCACTTGTGGTATTGGCGACCCCGTTGACAAGCAGTCCGGCGTGGGGTTCCCTGATCGCACTTGCGACGGCGACTTCTCCCCGATGCGAGCCGACGTCCATTTTCCTTCTTGCTACAATCCCAAGGCTGGTCTTACCGACTTCAAGAATAATATGGCCTGGCCTGAAGACAACGACGGAAAGCAGGACTGCCCCAAGGGCTGGATCCATGTTCCCCATCTCTTCTTCGAGTCTTACTGGGATACGCAACCTTTCCAGGGTCGTTGGGAAGAAGGCAAGGGCGACCAGCCCTTTGTCTTCTCCAACGGTGATGTTACCGGCTACAGCAACCACGGTGACTTCATTGCCGCTTGGGACGAGGAGCTGCTCCAGCACATCATCGACACGTGCAATGCTGGCTTCTACGGTATGGATAAGTGTGAAGGCTTGTTCCGAGGCTTGAACGAGGGCGAATGCACGATCGATTCCGAGATCGATGAGAAGGTTGACGGCAAGTTCGATAAACTACCTGGTGACAACCCTCTTCAAGGATGGAAGTACGGTGTGAAGGATAGTCCCAAGGACACCCCCAAGGATGATCCTAAGGAGGAACCTAAGGATAAGCCTAAGTACGAGCCTAAGTACGAGCCTGAGAAGTCGCCCAAAGAGGATGGGGCCAAGACGGCCTCGGCAGAGAAGCCCAAGGCTCCTGCTCCTACCAAGACTGCCGACGGCTCTGCAGGTGTTTATCAGGCTCCATCTAATCCCAAGACAGAGCCTAAGCCGGAAATCAAGTCTGCCGATGCCACCAGTGCTGCTTCGAGCTGCAAGCGCAGGACGCAGACTCACACTGTATATACAACTCTCATCGTGATCGAAACCGCAGCCCTCCCCGCTCAGCCCACGGAGGCTCAATATGCTCCTCCCAAGCGCGACATTGCGCGACGCCATCTACACAGAGATGGGCACGTTCGCCGAAGTCGTTATCACTAAGTGCACCATCAATGTTCAATGAACAAGCCTGGCCATTTTGCTTTGGTTTTACGCATAAGGCACTGTTTTCTCGGCAAAGATTGACGACGTACACAAGTTCTTGGTTCACAAGATAACGCTTTCATGAATTCATTTTCGGGAACTAAAATCCGGGGCGGCAACAAGAAAGGTTTACAGAGGGGCGAACTTTTCCGGGTAGGAGATGCTATCTTGCCACCGCTTTTGCGAGTGCTTAGATTACAGCGTCAGGATACTTCGATTCTATGATTTGTACATTTTTTGTTAGTAGAGGAAACGCAGGGTTTTCGGTCATTTGATTTGCATGGCTTCGGTGTGGATGGGACATGACATGAGGAATATGGTTGATAGGGGGCACATGGCTGGCTCGGGCCCCCTTCGCCTAGATCTGATACCTTGACTTTCAGTAACTTGATGTGTTTTATGATTCCAGAAGATTTCTCTGCCTATCTCCTGAAATTTGACTTGTGCAGAAATCAGTCATCACTATATTCTCTTCAGTGGCCCATGCCTTGATTTTACCAATGCGGTGAGGTGACTTACACCAGCCATCACTGCCCCGGTTAAACAGCGGTAAAATTTCTGACAGCAGCGTTCCTGCTTTCCTTCTCGAACTTCATTTTTCCTACTTCAACATTCATCTGAGTGGTGATTACACCTTTCTCAAGTTTCATGGTAACTTCGTAATGTCTCTTTATCACGAAGCAGCTGAGCTTCTTACCGGCTCAAAGTCCGAGGGCGGCAGTCTCAAATCAAGAGTTTTCCGGAAGAAAAATCTCAAATCCTCACCTAACCAACTGTATGCGTTAGCGCTGGAGAGTTGCAAATGGAGTCCGGTTCTCAAGGAAGTGATCGAAGCCTCGGATCTTCTTAAACACGAGCGAAAGGTAAGCCTTCTCACAGGAGCATTTGGATTGACCGTACTTGGGATCTAATTTTCCTGTCGTCACGAACAGCTTACGCCAACCCTGGCTTTGCTTCTTGTTCATGATTTCCTACTCGCCAAGAAGGGCATCGCTCTACCTCAAAGCCATGGACTTCGAGCTTCTGTCGAGAGGCACAAGGCTCGACTCACGTCAGAGTTTACGCGAGCTCGGTTACGGAGGAGAGCTGCTTCGGTCGAGGCACTGAAGGAGCAGGTCGAGCGGGATTCAGCTGGAGAAGAGGCCAACTATCCACGCTGGGTGCGAGTGAATGCCGTTCTGAGCAGTCTCGAGGAGCAGTTGGAGTCAACATTTTCCACCTTCAAGAGGGCTGCGTCCATCCAAGAGGTTCTCTCGAAATCGGAAAAGCAAATCTACATCGACCCGAATGTTCCCAACTTGTTGGCCGTCACACCTGGTACCGACATGACCAAGACCGAAGCTTACAGCTCGGGCAAGATCATCCTCCAGGATAAGGCGTCCTGCTTTCCCGCTTACCTATTGGACCCTCGCGCCGAAGATGGGGATCTGATTGATGCATGTTCTGCACCTGGCAACAAGACGACACATCTGGCCGGCATCCTCACAGAGCATCGTCCCGAATTTGAGTCATCTCCACAAACAATTTTCGCCTTTGAGAAGGATTCGAGGAGGGCGCAGATACTGGAGAAAATGGTCAAGGTTGCCGGGTCGCAATCAATCACTAAAATCGGATTCGGTCAGGACTTTATGCAGGTGGACCCGGCCGCCGAGAAGTACCAGTCGGTCGGGGCGCTGCTTCTGGACCCTAGCTGCTCCGGGAGTGGTATCGTCGGCCGAGACTCGATGCCGGAACTCCACCTTCCGGATATTGCCGGCAAGGCAGCGAAGGCACCTTCGAACAAGAAGGCGAATGGGCGCAAGAGGAAGCACGAAGAGGTTGAGGAAAAGCCGGAGAACGTTCTAGTGGACGACGACGGAAACGAGACGGTTGTCGACTCTGAAAAGGATCTCGAGTCTCGGCTGGAGGCCTTATCATCGTTCCAGCTGGTGCTGCTCCTACACGCATTCAAATTCCCCGCGGCCAAGAAGGTTACTTATTCAACGTGCTCGATTCACATGCAAGAAAACGAGCGGGTGGTAATGAGGGCTCTCCAGTCAGATATCGCTAAGCAACGTGGTTGGCGCATCATGCTCAGGGAGAATCAAGTCACCGGCATGAGGGATTGGCCTGTCCGTGGGTTACCCTCGGCATGTGGAGACGACGAAGAGGTGGCGGACGCATGCATTCGCTCATACAAGGGCGATGGCCGGGGTGTCATGGGTTTCTTCGTTGCGGGCTTTGTAAGGCATGATGAGAATGCTGACGCAGCAGGGTGTCCATACTTGCAAGGCGACGATGGTGTGATTTTGCGAGATGCGGACGGAATGCCTATGCTCCGATCCACCGGTGCGCCGGTAGAGCTGAACGCTCGGAGTGAGGCTGTCCCAGAAACGAAAACGACTAAAACTGCAAGTCGGACCAAAGAGGAAGAGGAAGACGAGGATGAATACGAAGATGAAGATTCGAATGACTCAGCTGGCAGCGACGAAGCTTCACATGGTGTTGCAGATAATGACATGGACGAGAACGAGGATGAGTGGCAGGGGCTCGGAGATTGACGGGCAAGAGATCCTAGACGGTTCCAGACGTTGTTCCGGATGAAGCCGCAGAGCCGCTGGTTCGGCCCCTTGGACGACCACCTAGAAATCGAATTTCGAATAGCTCCACCGCCGAGTTGAGTGACAAGAATGCAAGGCCTCGCGTCAATCACATGTTTCTGCCGAGCCACCTCCGTTGGTGTCTCGGCGACGGTTCTCGAGCCATTAGCATGATGTTAGGGCTATACCGGTACACGAATAGCCGAATGAATGGCACCCGCATGCAGATGTTGTATTTTTATCAAGAACCAAAAAAAGAACCTTATCGAAAAGTTACGATCGGCGAAAATTTGGCTCTGGTCCAAGTTCCCAACTCTGTGGGGGTATCAGGGCAAGACACGGCATGGCACTTGAAACCACGGCGATCGGCAACAAGCAGTCCGATGTTCGACGGTGCGCCGGGATGATCGTCGTGCCGATCATACGTGATCAGTGTACTGCGTACCAATACAGATTGCAGTACGTCCGTGTTCAGCCGCGGTTGATTGGAAGGGGGCTAGAACCAGGTGAGAGATCGGGTCTGTGTTCAAGGCTTCGGAGCTAAGCTACGGTACGGGTCGTATCGATTGCTCTTAAGCCACCGAACACGGCCCTCGAATTCGGGTCCGTGGGCTTCGGACCCGAAGTTGGTGTCTTGTCCAAGGCCGAAGGCGACCAGGGCATGATTTCCCACGCGAGAATTACGGGCCACATCATGCCATGCTCGCGTAGCCCCCGGTCTAAGCGAAAGTATATCGACCTAGAATTTGCCCATGGACACAGCTAGCAGCCAACCAACGATGATGTTAGTTCAGGAGTATGCTCAGCGCTGATTAGGGGTGTGTTTTCACACGTCTTCTTGCTGCCTCGTGCGCCCCTTTCGAAAGGGCGCCGTTGCCCGTCAACTTACCGAGGCACGTTGCTTTCTCTCGTTACAGCCTCCCGCGCCCCGCTTCTGTCAAACGGTGGCAGATGAGAGAGGGAGATAAGACGGTGATGGGTAATTTATGCGCTGTCCATGCGAGATGGGCGCCAAGAGGCCAGGGAATACGTCGGCGGGAGTTCAGGACTGCCCTTGTGCCGTATTACCGATCTAACATGCAGAGAGATCCAGCAGTTTATTGTACGGGTGCAAGTTTTTGTTTCAGTCGTCAAGGTGCGATGCGATGGTGATAGGGGCCAAATACCCCCGTTGTTGTCCGTTTTAGATACATCGAGCTCGGACAGACAAGCGAATAAGTTTGCCAATGTCACACGCAAGACGCGGATGAGCACATCCGCACAACCTCCTGTTGCCAGGGTGCATAAGTCAGCCCGTCGAAACTAGTCGCACTCCGCCAAAAAGACTGTCACCGATCCAGGGCTGCGAAGCTCTGGCTATTATAGTCTCCGCTAAGAGGAGCCCAAGTGGAGTCCGTCCCGAGCCTCGGTCACCACGATACTGTGCAGTACAATACAAGGTATGGACAAGGTTCCTGGGAGTGTGGATACACGTTGGCTCTAGATTGAGCAAGCAAGGTTACCGTCGCTCTTCTAGCATGAAGTGCTTGACTATATATCGGCTGTTGCGCCGCTGGGCCCTGTTACGGATTGATTTGGCTTTGTTTGCTTCTCTGATCAGGGCGGTTTATATCAGTCGGCTCAAGATCCACATTCCCCAAGAATTCGATTCAAGCTTGAATTCGTCTGCTTCACTAATACCCACCACGAACGACGACTTCGATAGTCACTCGATTGGCCTTGTCATTGGGCAGCATACAGCCAGAATGGCGCCGCAACCACTCTCGTCGTCTTCATCGGCGACAATTCACGAACCTGATGTCGAGACTCAGCAGCCCGACATCAAGGCATCTCACTTCAGCATTCTCCTAGACCAAGCCGGCATCTCGCAGGCCGTCCTTGAGTACAAGTATGTCGGGGAGGGTACTACGGAGTCACCGTACCTCGTCGAGTTCTTGCCCAACGATCCTCGCAACCCCATGACATTTTCCACGACCAAGAAATGGGTCATTACCGTTTTCTCAGCCATCGCGGCTCTCGCCGTCGCCTTCGTCAGTACCGCCTACTCTGGTGGAATCGGTGAGCTTATGATGGAATGGGGATCGAGTAAGGAGGTCGTTATCCTCGGTGTCTCCCTCTTCGTTCTCGGTTTCGCTGTTGGACCGCTGTTTTGGGCACCTCTCTCGGAGCTTTTCGGTCGCCAGATCCTCTTCTTCATCTCTTATCTGTGCCTAACGGCCTTCAATGCGGGTGCTGCTGGCGCTCCTACTATGGCGGCTCTGATCGTTCTCCGGTTCTTTGCCGGAGCCTTTGGATCTTCTCCACTGACGAATTCTGGCGGTGTTATTGCCGATATGTTTGATGCTCGCGAGCGTGGTCTGGCCACGGCTCTCTTTGCTATGGCACCGTTCCTTGGGCCTACCATCGGTAAGATTTACTCGGATGAGACATCCGTTGCTGCTACGAGAGCCATGCTAATGACGTATCTAGGCCCCATTGCTGGCGGTTTCCTCGGCGAGCACGCTGGATGGCGCTGGGTCGAAGGTATGATGGCCATCTTTTCGGGTGTTGTCTGGATCGTCAACTGCCTCATCATCCCCGAGACCTACTCTCCCGTACTTCTACGTCGCCGCGCTGCTGCACTCTCCAAAAAGACCGGAAAGGTATACATCTCCAAGTTAGATCTTGGCCGTCCCAAGACGACTGTCGGCGCGCAGTTCAAGGTCGCCCTCCTCCGCCCGTGGATCCTGCTCTTCAAGGAGCCGATTGTCCTTCTCACCTCGATCTACATGGCAATCATCTACGGCACCTTGTATATGTGCTTTGCTGCCTTCCCTATCGTCTTCCAGCAGGGTCGGGGTTGGGGTCCCGGTATTGGAGGCCTAGCATTCATCGGTATCGCCGTCGGCATGATGTTTGCTACGGTGTACATCCTCATCGATAACAGGCGCTACATGCGTGTCGCCATCGCACACGGGGGTCGTGCACCTCCCGAGGCTAGATTGCCCCCTTGCCTCGTCGGGTCGATTCTTATTCCTGTGGGCCTGTTCTGGTTTGCCTGGACCAACGGAAGCGACATTCACTGGATCGTATGCATCATCGGGACTGTCTTCTTCGCAGCCGGTATTGTTTGCGTCTTCCTCTCTCTTATGAACTACCTCGTCGACTCATGTACGTACCCAACTTTGCCATCATTATGAGATGAATACTAACTGTTCGCAGACGTCATCTTCGCCGCCTCCGTCCTGGCTGCCAACTCCGTCCTCCGATCTCTCTTCGGCGCGGCCTTTCCCCTCTTCACCACTTACATGTACGAGGATCTCGGTAACCACTGGGCCTCCTCCATCCCGGCTTTCCTCGCTGTGGCCTGCGTGCCCTTCCCTTTCCTCTTCTACAAGTACGGTTACCAGATCCGCATGAAGTGCGAGTTCGCCGCCGAGGCTGCCGCTGTCCTGGAGCGTATGCTGGCTAAGCAGGAGGTCGTGACTGAAGACCAGGCCGTCGCCGAGGCTGAGGAGCATGAGAAGGAGAGGCGCCAGAGCAATGCCTCGCAAGGAAGGGCCAGTACGGCGAGGAGGATGAGCGATGCGTTGAGGCGCAGTACGACGAGGGAACAATAATCCCACCACCCATTCTGTCCCTTGCGAGCGAAGCGCAGGCTTGGTGCCCAAGTCACTAGCGCGAACGAAAACAATATATCTTGTCGACATTTCTCCCACGTAACTGATAACATTTTGGTTTACATCATTACATCTTACCCAACTCACTCCGACATAGATTAGAAGAAAGGAGCTTTCTATAGATACAGCGATCACGGCGGCATATTTCACAAGCGTTTCATGGGTTAACGTCAACAAGTTTATGACATAGAAGAAGATCGTTACTTTCCCAATTTCATCAATGTAGCTAGCTATCTTGCTGTACGTCAATACAGATAATTGTATTTCAATAAGTCCCAGTGCGAGGTAACAAGCAACGAGAGATAGTAGTCCTATCTGTGCAATTTCCAGTTTTGAATTTGCTGACTCTGTAGGTGAGCATCTGCTAACATCAAATCGTTATAGTTGCGCTCTCTAGTCTAGGGTAGGTTAAAGTTCAGCGAGTATATCCCGCGCGTTTGACTTATCGATAGCGTTGCACGTTGTAAAGCTTCCATCGTCCTTCTACTCTACTCTAGATATTCTTCCTTTCCTTATCTGTGGCTTCTCTTCGTTCATCACCTCGTCACCAATGTGCGCTGGGTCGTCCCAGATTCGGTCGCCATGACGTCCACGTCGCCCTCGTCCATCCCATCTTCACCCAAGTCATTTGTAACCGCCAAATGCGTGGCAGCAGAAGAGTCGACAGCCGCCAGCAGTCCTACCCAGGACAATCCGTGCCCATTTCGCGATGCGCGCCCTCTGCCCCGCGAGCTGAAGGCACATTGCCAGATCTTCCTAGAGGAACAGCTTTGTTTGTAGCAGCGTGCACTGTCGCTTTGCGCTTGTTACTAATTCTTCTCCTTCTTCTCCAAGATATCGGCGCTATCAACCTGTTGAACAGCATCGCGGGATCCGGCATATCCAAACGCGCGCCTACGAAGAAGAAGCCCGTCGCTATTCCGCCACCAACCCACCTCGCACTCCTCAGTACCCTCGTCATCCATCCGCTACATACCACCCGTGCCGAAAAGAAGGAACATCTCGATGTATCTTCACACGCTTTAGACTACCTGCGCAATGTGCTCGCACTAGTTGGTCCTGTCAACGCCGATTTTGGAACCGCATTCAGATTCGTCTCCACGCCCAAGCTTGGACGACGTTGGGGAAGGTCGGGTAACGACAGCGAGCTATCGGACGACGAAGCGACCGGCGATGAAGAGCGGCTGAGAGGGAAGCTAGCTAACGAAGGCGGGATCTGGAATCGTGGTCAGGACTTCTGGTCAACGATAGGCTGGGCCTTCAACTGTAGCACCTTATACCCGCAACGATGGCGATACTGGAAGGCCTGGCTGGAACTTATGACCGACGTCCTCGAGGCCGACTGGACAGAGAGGGAGCGCCGCGACCGGGAGGCGCATCAAGCAAACGGAAAGAAGGGAGAGATGCCACGGACGTCGAGGGCGGGGGCCATGATATTCGACTACTTGGACCGACAAAACGGGCGCCAGAACTGGGTTAAGAGAGTGGTAAAGGCCTTATTCGCGGCCGGTGACGAACTCTCCGCCTCGGCTTTCCGTGAGGTCTTCGAGAAAGAACACAGGGGCCCCAAGAGAGGGTCGAAGAAGCGTAAACGGGAGCAGGTTCTCGACCTGGAGAATGACAAATTCGGCGATTACTTCGATGACGAGTCTCTCTCATCGGGTGTATCAGAGCCTCCAACGCCGCAAAAGTCAAGGGATGCGCGAAGGGGAAACCCAGACGCCTATAGTCCCGGGTTGGTCGAGTCCGTCGACATCCGACTGCGACTCTTTGCGCTCCTTTCAGCTGCCATCTTCGCCATGCGATCGCGATCAGAGCTGGTTACCCTTTACGGGGAGTATGCCGGAGCTATGAGGTTACTACCTCTCCAGGTGTTCTCGCTTTTCATCGGCCAGCGACCAAACCCTCTCATTTCCAGCTCCCGGATCACAATTGTCAAGGAACTCTTTCATCATCTATTACCGTCTACGTACAGAGCTCCGAACAAGGTCGATAGGGAAGTCGAGCTTCAAGGAGGCTTATCAACGATCATGCTGGAGCAATGCTATATACCGTATTCCGCAAACACCGTTGCGATGGAGGATAACGCCAAGCTCTCGCTGGTCGTGGAGAATGCGATACAGCTTCTGTGGACGTGCGGTTTACTCACTTACAGCGATGGACTCGCGTCAGCCGCCGAGACAGGCATCAGGGCCAGGGAGGCAAAAGCTAGGAAGAGACGGTCTGGTAAGATCAGGGGCGAACCCGGCGACGCCTTGGCTCAGGATGCCTTGACCCGCTCTGGGGAACGGATCCGGATCCTGATAGAGACACTGAAGGAGATGCGGGACGACGTAATAGTCTTGGAATAGCATTGCTTGGGAGCATCTGGTGGGATAGAGCGAACCCGCATTTGTACATATTACTTTAATGTCGTAATGAATGATGGATGATATTTACAGCGTTATTTTCTTTTCGCCATGCCTCCTCCTATCATCCCCACCCGCCATTATACAGTGTCGTGGCGTTGAAGGCTCGAGTGTGAGCTTCGGAACAGACCAGGGCCGCAGACCACGCTCCCCCAGTCATCAGCGCTTCTTAGCGACGGAAGGATTCCAGGCTGTCGGCTGCCACGTCTCACTAGGTCCACGAGCCTTAGCCGCAGCCCACGGATCATGCTGCTTCTCAACCTCCGGGCTCTCCACCCCCGTCGTCGGCCTCTCCCCCCTCTGCTGCTCAGCCGCGGGCGCCCACTCTCCCGTCGTCGGCCTGGAATCGAGCTCCGGTATCGTCTGCGCGCCCTCGCCCTTTGGTATATCCATGACCCTGGGTTTCGCCTCCCACCGCGCATCTGCCTCGGCGGCGAGCTGCTTCATGCGCGCCTGGCGCAGGATCTCGCTCTGCTGCTCCTCGATCGTGGGGGGTTCGCGCCTCGTCTGCCGCAGCCACTGGTGCCAGGACGGGCCGACCTTGACTTGGGTGTGGTGGACCGCCTTGGGACATTGGACGATGCGCCGCCAGCGGTTATCGGAAGTCGTGGCGCCGCGAAGGAGCCGGAATTCCCAATACGTGTTGCCTTCGAGATCGTAGCCTGTGGTGACGGAGGTTAGCATGGCAAGGTACTGCATGGATGCCAAGTTCACGATGGCTTCAGGTGCTGTGGCGTAGGGAGATTCACCCATCAGGAAGCGCTTCCGCCACGGTAGACGGAGGGCTTTCCACCTGTACCATGCCTGTCTGATGGGACCAACTGGTGTTAATGCCATTCTTTTGCAGGAGGTCGCTCTGAGAAGAGGAGAAATAGAAGCGAAAGCAGGAGAAGCAGGGAAGTTCAGGAATGAATCTGGCCAACCACCATCGTCACTTTTTTGCTTGGATGACCAGCACGTCGACTCGACCTGACTTAGACTAGAGTACGTACTGGTCTAGTCTACAGTACGGAGTACGTACTGTACAGTAGTAGAGCGAATGCATGCGTGTGGCTTGCTGCGCCACATAGAACGCTCACCAGCCACCCAGCCCACGTCATGTCATTCCACCGAACGGGTGGAGCGGGAGTCGTGACCCTGATCGATCAATCATCATCAAGCAGAGCAGAGCAGAGGCCCATCGCTGGGTTGCGCTGACTTTAGCTTATTAGACGTCGACGACCCAAATCAAATTCGACAGCGAGATTAATCCAAGAGATCCTAGTAGCTAATTTCCCTCCTCCTCGACCCGGCGCCTTTCCATATTTCTGGGAGATTCGTGCCTTTCCGGGTTAAATAAGACTTGACCCAGACCTTCCTCACATCCAACAACATTCATCACCACTCCTCCCTTGACCTTGTCTACTCTACTCCGGCAATCCGGGAGCAGCGCTTGCGACAGCCTTTTCTCCTCGACTCTACCGCGAGACTAGAAGAAGGCCGTCGGCCCGTCTACGAAGAGTCAGCCTCGCTTTCTGGAACAACGGTCACTGCTGAGCTACGCCCGCCGCTGCCTAGTACTGGTGCATGACAGCGAAACGAGTGATTATCTGCTAGTAGCCATCTACACAGCGAACGACAGGCTACCCAAACCATGGCCTCGGTGACGTCCCTCGATAGCGACCTGCGTAACTTGCGCCTCGAGAGGTACACACCTGCAGCAGCGAATGAAGCCCGAACCTGGATCGAGGGCACTCTGGGAGAGAAACTGCCTTCCGATGACTTGCTGGACGGTTTGAAGGATGGCGTCGCGCTGTGCAAGTACGTTGAAGACGAACAGCAACAAAGAAACCCACCGAGCACATCTCCTGTAATGCTAACCTATCTGCGTCTATCTACAGGCTTGCTAACCTTGCTCTACCTCCTCCTGGCCTCAAATTCAAGAAGTCCTCCATGCCGTTTGTCCAGATGGAGAACGTCTCGCACTTTCTGCGCGCCTGCCAGGCCCCCCCGTTAAACCTTCACCAACACGATACGTTCCTGACCGTCGATTTGTACGAGCGAAAGGATCCCGCCCAGGTGTTGCAATGCCTCGGTGCATTCAGCAGGGCTGCTCACGTCGCAAACCCGAGCAATTTCCCCACCGCCATCGGCCCCAAGCCAACCGCGTCCGGCTTGATCACGCCCACGCCGGGTCGCAACCGGGGGGCGTCGGTAACGAGTAATACTTCCTCCGCCCTTGGCTCTTCGCGCCCGATCATGTCTACAAATACCGGCGGTTCCGCATCAGGACGCTGGAGTCCCACCAAGAGTCCTCGTAGCGGTAACAACTCCCCCGGAACGGTAAGCAGCTGGAGCAAGAAGGAGCACGAGGGGAACACCTCGCCTGCGTGGAATATCGCACAGTACGGTTACCTGGGAGGAGCTAGCCAGGGAAACCTAGGCATTGCCTTTGGTGGACGAAGGCAAATCACTAGTGCTGGGCCCAAGGTTCCCACTCTCGCAGAGAAGGAACGCCGTCGGAGAGAGCAGGAGGCAGGAGACAAGCGTAAACTTCAGGAAGCAGAAGAAAACGAACGTCGTCTCAAAGCTCAAGAGGAGCAGGCGCGCTTAGAGGAGGGACGCCGGTGGGAGGAGGAAACTCAGCGACTACGCGAGAAGGAGCTTGAAGACGCTGAGAAGGAGAAGCGAAGGTGGGAGGAAGAGGAGCGACAATGGAGACTTACCGAGGAGAAGCGACGTCAGGAGGAAGAAGCTGCCGAGAAGCGATTGGTCGAGGAACGAAACCGCGCACGCAGTCGCAGCGATGCCAAACTTCGCGGGCAGTTCCTGAGCCAATACCAGGCAGAACAAGCCTCGACGCAAGATGGGGCAGAGGATGGTTACCGAAGCCGGGTCCAGGAACTCGAGAAGGAACTGGAAAAGGCAAGGCGACGAGAGGCCGAGTACGAGCGCGAACGTCAGGAGCGTGCTAGGCCACAGAGCAGCGGCAGCTTCGTTGCCAGCTCTCCGCAAATGAAGTCTCCACGACTGCCAGGAGAGAAACCAGCGAGCCCGCCCCAGCGCCACGATTCTTGGTCGAGAGGTGGACATGAGGTCTTGCACACGCCAACCATTCAAAAGGACGAGCCTCAATTTCCGGGGCCAAATGCTCCTCCTGCTCTACCATTAAGATCTCCTCGTCCTCTACCCGATCCGCTGGCGGCTACGCCTCCCGTCAGAACCCCCGGCGGCCGACCTCTCCCGGACCCGACCAACTACTTTGCCTCCAAGCCCGTGGCCTCTCCTAAGCCGGCCTCAGTCCCAGTCCCCGTCCCAGCGCCGAACCCCAGCCGCACCGATCGCTTCCTGGCCCATAACCCAGCCCCCGTAGCTGCAGCGCCTCAGAAAACCTACTCCCGCGAACTAGGCGTCGCAGCCGAGCGCGACGCCGAGGATCAGCGCCGTGCGCAGAGTCAGGCCAAGACCCACGCAGGCGGATGGGCGTCCAAATCACTCCTCGAGCGGGAGATGGAGATGGAGCGTCAGCGTCAGCGGGAGTGGGAGGAGGCGCAGCAGGAGACGGCTGCGGCTGCGCGATCGAGCGATGGCGTCGATGGCATCGGCGGCGGTATCGGTGGACGATGGGATGTCGGACAGTGGAGCGGGTATACCGGTGGCGACAGCCAGAACAGAGGCGCGCAGGGTATCGGGTCCGGAAGGAGACAGATTGTTGGCCCTCGGCCTCTACCAGAGCAGCCCAGGTAAACAAAGATGAATAGTTAACTCGTTCAAGCGAAGAGACGTTCGAAATAATCATGGTCGCGCGATGACATCCAAGAAGGCAGTGTCCGAATCCAATGACGTGTCCATGCTCCTTGTGTCAAGAGGATGTGATGCTTCATGACACTATAGCAAGTCATTCAGCAGACACCGAAGGAACGAAGCAACGAAGTAAATAGTCAAAATACTGTAATCTTATTGCCTGTTACATTACTCTAGAAGTATATACGTGTTCGTCTATCATGTCGTTGTTTGTACATTGGGTACCCAGACCGACCGTCTAACTCAACTGACTCAACTGTGCCGCCCAGCTCACTGCTCCTTCTTCTTCTTCTTCTTCTTCTTCTTCTTCTTCTTCTTCTTCTTCTTCTTCTTCTTCTTCTTCTTCTTCTTCTTCTTCTTCTTCTTTTTTCTCTTTCTCTTTCTCTTTCTTCTATGAATGACCATTCGATTCCGATGTCGCTGCCTCATCCCGACAGCGCTTGCACATGCACCAACCACCGAGACTACCCCTTGCCCATTCGCGGCGCTGCTGCACAGGCAGATTTACGTCGCAGTAGTGGTTCAAGATTTCTTCGCCGCGCTTGATACCACCGGGTCGGCCTCCAACGACGCGCTCTTTCCGTGCTTCGAGGACCATACGTCCACCCCATTCCCAGGTAACATTGGGGTCGCAGTCGTGATTGGCGAGACACCAGTATGGGTGCACAGCAGCAACATCAGGCCTGCCATCGCGAGGACTTTTGCGAGCAGACGCGGTACCGCGGAATTTGGCGTAGAGGGTGTTGAGCACCCAGAGATCGTACTCTGCAAGAGCAGCATAGATGTCGATATCCATCTTCTCTAGAACGTGTAGCGGCGTCTCGATATTATACTTGAAGGAAAAAGGCAATGTCCACTCGGGTGGAGGTCCTGCATTGGGGCAAACGTTGATGTCGTTGGAGCGGGTAGGCACGAAGTCGCCCCAGATATACCTAACCTCGCGAACGTCAAGGGGATGAACCTCTTCATGTGCGGCGATAGCGAGAAGGCGGGAAAGGAGGAGAGCATAAAGAGTTTCGTCGGCCTCGAAAGCATCTGGATCCTTGGCGATAGCGTCAACATCCTTCTCGCAGACTGCGGGGTGGTAGCGTTCCATGGCTTGATCGAGGCAGTACTGAGTACAGAAGACAGTGTCGTAGCATTCGGGGCAGCTGACGGACTTGTTCTCGCTACCAAGGGGAGGCAGTTCAGAGCTGCAGGCATCGCAGATGGAATCCTTGAGCCGGTTGTTAGCAGTCAAAAGTGAGTATTCTCGGAGGACAACCTCTCCAGGCGCGATGTCTTCTTGAGCAAAGACACCCAGTTGTCTGCAGGTGGGTATTATTTCATAGTTGTCCGTGTTGCTTGCGCCTTCGAGTAGCACGGGGAGAGTAGCGACTTGGACGGCGCATTTAGGAGCCATTTCGCGCAAGTGTGAGTTGAGGTCCGATAGCGATTCGGGCGCGAAGCGGTCCGGCTCATGATCATTCCAAGGATAGACCTCGCGGCGAACGAGGCCTGTATCTGGAAGGTTGTTGGAGTTGATGTCAACATCTTCACGGCGAAGACGGCGGCGTGCTACGGTATTGATGTTGTCTCTGGTGTTGAGTAATTCTTGGTTCGTTGGAGATAGCTGCAGACCCCGCTGGCAAAATTTGGCGGCGCTACTGAGAGACCCGCAGAGCAAGAGGCCGAGCGAGAGTAGTTGGTAGGCGCGAACAGAAGCCAGAGTCGCAAGTCGTCGAAGCTCTTTATTGTCGGCACCGGCGTCTTCGGGGAGGGTGATCTCATCTTCGACAAGACTGCCATGGGCAAAGACTTGCGGGAGAGGATCGGCAGTATGCATATGCAGAGCTTCAGAGGCCTGTTCATGGTACTCGAAGCCTTCAGTAAGGACTTCGTCGGCGAGTAGCAGGGCACGGTAGGCATCGCCGGCAGCTAGGTCAGGGTAACCTAATTCCGAATGGACAACCGCGCGTTCGAGGTAGAGGATGAGATCATATGGCAGGCTTGCTAACCCTTCGGTGAGCTGAGAGCGCCGATCAAGAAGCTGCTCGTGGTGGGCAGCCTGGTCCATGGCGAAAGTGGTCTCATCCATATATAACAGCCAACAAAAGCGTGACAACGGTTGCTGTATAAAATAGCGTGTGTACCAGGCGAGAAGCCAGCGACGGGAAAGAGTGGTTAGAAGGTCGTATAAGTGCCTTGGAGACAAGCTACTGTAGCCAAGCACTAGCGGTGACGAGAGTAGGATGAGAAGTTGAAGGAAGGGGTTCAAAATGAGGGTAAGGGTAACGCCGACGACGGACTTTTGTGACGGCTCGTGTGTATGAACAACCCGGGAGAGCGGTTTGCAGAGGGGATGAAATCAGGGTCAAGACGCGGCGCAGTAGCACAAGGGCTAGGAACAAGCCAGGCCCAAGGGTCCTTCGGGTCTGATGTGACGATGCAAGTGGGATGGGGTAGCAAAGGTAGCAGGCAAGGTATCGCGGCTTGTGTGCGTATGCACGAGTCGACGAGCAAGCTCTGTGAGCGGGCTGCAGCAGCAATGGTGTATACCGCGTTAATAGAAACCCACTTGAAAGAGATGAAGCCAGCCGTGGGATTGGACGGTGCGAGAACCTGCCAGGATGGCCCCAACACCACAAGCTGATGAATCTTCGAGATGGAGAAAACACAGGTTCGTCGTAAGAAAAACGAGGGGCAGTTGGAGGTTGGAGGGGTAGCGTGAGCGCAGCCAGCTCAGGGACTGACCGACCGACCGACCAGGGGACTTTTAGTCTAGGCCCTGCTAGACTTTTAGCCGCTACTCTAGCATCCAGCACCCGAACCACATAACAAGGCACTTTAGCTAAGCAGTGGGTGGGATGACGGAGCGAGTGTTCCGGAATCTCGGGCTCGGGGAACGTGGGTTACTAATTAGCTCGAGTTAGTAATGTGCAGAGAGTGTTGAACAGTAGCAGAGGTCGAGTGGAGTGCGGTAGGACTGCGCAGATAGATGGAAGAGGTCGGAAGCCGTATCAAGCGGATTAGCAGACAAACCATCGTACCGTCGACCAACGGCCAAGGTCACGCATCATGAGACCCTGAAGTGCAGTAGCCCTGAGGAGAGACCCTGGGGGGGAAAAAGAGCGAACTGGGTCCTGACTGGGAAAAGCCTCAATTCAAGCGTCTGCACAGACAAGGGTCAGGGAAGCGTCTGAGTGGTCGGGCAATTTTCAGGGTCCTGAGCCCGTCATTCGAGACGGAGACCTAGCCTGGTGTGGCTTGGTCTAATGATGACCAGAACTTGATTCCGGATCGAGCTTGCTCGGTTTTGGTTTGGTTTTCGACATTTCTCTTCCCTGTTCCCGTCACCTAGCGTATCTGGGGACGACCTGACGAGACCTCTCCTGCTTCATCACGAATCTACTTGTTGCTCTGTAGTTGACGAGCCTGGCGTTGCCCCCGCCCTGTGCACCACAACGAGAGAAAGCACGACGGATCATGCTCTTGGTTTTCGATCGAAGCAGGTTTGGTTTAGGTAGCATAGGTGTACGAGTTGTGAGACGTCTGAGGGATGACAGTCGACGTGTAATGGCCGTACCATAACTCCCTGCATATGTCAGCAGAAACAATGAGAGTTCAATTGTGTAAGAACTGGCGATGGTTACAGCAAGCAACCTGCCAGGTTGACAAGAGTCCCGCAACAGCGGAGGCAGGACCGAAGAGGGGCAATTGTCACGTGCAACAACACATGTCAGGTCACATACTGCACAAGTTTAACCAGAGCTGAGGAGGTAATGATCGTTAACGGTTAGTATCTAATATTGTGTCAAGGAAAGGGTAGGTCACAAGTGAAGAAATAAACGACACGAATATCAGAAAAAAGGCTGGCTGCGTACAGAGTACTGAACAGGGTGTGTGCGAGCCAGGCCTGACCTACGCTAGCAAGTGGACTGCCACCTTCATCCGCTACGTCATACTTCCACGCCGAGCACATGCTTGCGCACTACAGTACCAGCCGAGTTGCTGATAAGTCGAACCGTTTGCACTTCTAGCCCTCTCGTTAAAGATCAGCGGTACGGACACCGTACTGTACGGTCCTGCAACCGCTCGCGGACCGAGCCATTTAACTTGTTCGTTTCGCAATTAAGCCCCGGTAGATTCAGCGCGAACCAAACTACGCCGTTCGTTCCTACGTTAGTTCGATGCGATGATGGCTCGTGGTGTAACGTGTGTTCAATAGCACGATATATATTACCTCGGCAGACAAAAACAAAGCAGTGTAGCTAATGTATGCGGTTGAGACCTCAAAGAAGCTCCCAGATACAGATAGACCAGGTCCTTGCTGCGTGCTGTTACCATATAGCTTTCAATACAAGACCTTCGCCTGGGAAGCGAAGAAGAAGAAAAGCAAGACGACGACGAGTAGAACCTGTTCAAGGAGTTGAATGTGCGCGTATGGCGCCACGCCACTGCGCTCATCACTTGTGGCCTCACCGATGAGATAGTTCAGTTACCGTGGCAAGTAAGTCTAGTACGTGGTAGACTTCCTGCCTACTGCAGGGCTTGTTCTGCAGATTGATGAGGCTTGCAAGAAATATGTTTCCCATTCCCGCTGCTCCCATCTCGTGTGTTGTCGAGCCTCTCTACCGATGTAGTCTACTCTAGTCTGGCGTAGTCTGGCCTTGAGTAGATAGTGATTATTCTGCTGTTTTCAATTGCGCTATTCCGGTATCACCCCGTATAACGTTGGTAATTATCTCTTAATCGCACACAATGTCCGTGCTCCTTAATCAACTTTTAGTTACCTCATCTTGGGTCACCGTAAACTGCCGACGTCACTTCAAGCCCACAGTGGGCAGTCGACCGGGCATTTTTACCTGGCTCTCCAGCATCAAGCTACGAGGTGGAAACAGGTCCTCCCCTCCCCCTCCCCCCCTCCCCTACTGTACAGCTCCATCCGGGCAACCTAACCCCGCCCCCTCCGTCGTTTTCTCGCATCACGATCCAATCTCAGACCTCATCCTATCCCATCCTATCTCTCGGCCCAATTTTCGCGAATATTCTGCGCTCCACCGCCTTCCTGATCCCTTCCAAAAGACATCTCCTCTTCCCCTGTTCCTCACCTTGTTCTACTCAAACCGCCGTCATCGTCACGCAATCTCACTGAGCATTCCCCTCGACCACCACGTGGGGAAAAAGAGAACTCCAAAGAATTCACGGTTCAGTAAAATCAGCCACAATGGGCAAGACTCAACCCAACCTCTACGCCTTCCCCGGCGTCGATGCCCTTGCACCGGCCCTCCGCGCCTACGTCCTCCAGAGCCAAGCTGCTGGCATCGCCCGCCACGGCGCCTTCAAGGTCGCCGTCTCTGGTGGCTCCCTCCCAAAGACTCTTGCCGCCGCCCTCCTGTCTCCTCCTTCGGGAGGTGACGAGGACAAGGTCGAATGGGCCAAGTGGGAAATCTTCTTCGCCGACGAGCGCGCCGTACCCCTCGACCACCAGGACTCCAACTATGCTCTCCTCAAGGCTGAGCTGCTCGACAAGATTCCCGAGGGCCAGAAGCCCACTGTTCACCCCATCAACGTAGAGCACCTCGACGACATCCAGGAGCTTGCCGACAACTACGAGCAGACGCTTGTCGCAAGCTTCGCCTCGCGCGACTCCGTCCGCCTCCCCATCTTCGACCTCCTCCTTCTCGGCTGCGGACCCGACGGTCACACCTGCTCGCTCTTCCCAGGCCATGCCCTTCTGCGTGAGACGAGCGCTTGGGTTGCGCCCATCGAGGACTCACCTAAGCCCCCCTCCAAGCGTATCACCCTCACCTTGCCCGTCGTCACCCACGCTGTGCGCGTTGCTTTCGTTGCCACGGGCGGTGGAAAGAAGGACGTTATGAAGCAGATCTTCGATTCCGACGCTGGTCTTCCCTGCGCTCTGGTCAACGAGGCCACCGGTGAGCGCTGCTCGTGGTTCGTCGACGAGCCCGCCGTTGAGGGTGTCAGCTTCCCCAGGAGGGCATTTCTGTAAAGCCCGTCGAGCCATGGCAGATACAATTTACTTCACATGGATATCCCAAGGGAGAAGAGGTATTGGTGGGCGTGCGTTGACTGGACTCCTTGAACACGTCGAAAATCCCGAATCGCAAAATCCTTGGCTTGTTATTCATCTTGCGGAAATCATGTGGTGGAAACGTTGCGGAAACCCATTCTTCGATTTCGGAACAGACATAGCTGGGACGTGACGTCTCACCCCTTTACCCCAATGAGTTTGATGAATCTTACGCGGAAATTTTAGAAGGCGTTGCAGTGTCTATCTGTATGTATGTATGTATGTACGTACGTACGTACGCAGTTCTTCGGAAGGTCCTCTGTGGCCAAGTTGAAGAAATGGACATACTGAGTTTTTTTTTTTAGAATGGAAGATTTTCCATGTTGCAAGATCTGTCTTTTTTCCGCCAACTCCGCATGTTGTCCCATCGACTCTTGACTTCCCACACCAAACTTTTGCATTCTGTGCTTGACGAGTGGTTGACTTCGTAGTAAACGATTTTTACAAGTCGTTGTACCACCCCACGCTCTCTGCTTGTTATACTCTTGATCATGCTGCTACATCGACGATGACTCAAATGACTCGCCAAATCGCACCGGCTCGTGGGGTATCATCTGCATCTTCTTCTTGGATCGTCCTCTCAATCCAATCATCCTCACGGGCAAGCGCCTCCCGCTCCATCTCTCCCATAATGTTCAGCTCTGTGAGCATGCCTTCGATCAATGATCTAGAACCCTCCACCATCCTCTGGAGGCTCGACTGTCCTGGACTGTTATGTTCGTTTTCTCCGGCATCGTCACTCTCCTTGTCCTGTGGCAGCGGTTCTAATCCTTCAATCTGCCTCTTCATACCGTCTAGTCTCCGGATTAACCCTTCGCACTCATCCTTCCATGCAGAATCCAACTCTCCCACAAATAGAACATCCTGTTCTTGGGTGAATGCCCCCGCCCCGCCCCGCGACTCCTCCACCTCACACATACGGTCCACCCACCGCTCGAACCGCCTCAGCACACGCGCGTACTTCCCACCGGGCTCGCTCAGCGTCCACAGCCCATTCACCACGCCATCAAGGCTCTGTATGCGTTCGTCCAGCCCGCTACCTGAGGCCCAGCTGCGAAGCGCAAGTACATTATCCTTTTCTGCCTCGACCTTTTCGCGCTCCTCGAGGTTACGACCCAGGGTTACGAGCGAGCCAAAGCGCTGGCCGAGCTGGTGCTTTGCGCTGGACCGCCAAGCTTGGTCGACAGATGCAGCGTCGCGATGGAGGAGATGTAGTTGAAGCAGCTCCGTCTGTAGGCGGCTCGTCTCAGCGGAGGCGGCGACATTGGCGGGAAGTTTGGATGGCGAAGGGGGCGCAAGAATGGCTGACGTTAGAGGTTTTGGAGCGGCTGATTTAGCGGGAGAGTAGTGCTGCTGTAGGGTCGAGAAGGTAGGTCGCAATCGTGGCTGAGCTTGCGGTGGTGCTGTTGATGTCTTGTTCTGGACCGATGAACTACGCGATCGAGTAGCTGCCGTCGTCTTCGCCGTAGCCGGGGCAGTGACCGTACTCGAGCCAGAGCTATCCTGTGAGGCCGGCCGTAGCACGGGCGCACTCTTCAACCCACTCGTCGAGCTCTTGGCTCTTGTGTGCGACACAACGCGCCTGGTTGGCGTTGTCATGGCCCCGTCAGAAGATGTTGGCCTTATGGCGCCCGGCCGAGTTCTCGTCGTAGTCGTCGATGGCGGATACCGGCTGCTCACATCACGTCCCGCAGCGGGAGCATCCTGCGTCGTACTAGCCTGCCTCACCGAAGCTGATCGAGCCAAGTTACTCGTCGCGACGGTGTTACTGCGCAGCGTCCTAGTCGGATTTGTTTTCGTTGCGGTCGTTGCGCTTCGTGTAAGCGGCTTCATGGGCAAGCGACTCGGTGAAGACTCGCCGTCAGCTTTCCTCGAGGTCGCTTCGGCATTGGCAGCCGACGTGGTTGGGGCATTGGGTTTTCGGAGCGACCGCGATCGCTGAAGGGAGGACATCGTGGTGTCTTGATGCCCCCTTGTTGACATTTACACTTGCCCTGGTTAGTATTTGGGAGAGGAGAGGGTGAGTGTTGAGATCCGGGGTAAACAACCTCCTTTGGTGGTCGGCAGGGACCGACGTCAAGTGGGGCGGGCATCTGTGTGACCGGCACGGCCCACACCGCTCAACCGCATCACTTCCGTCCTTCCACGCTTGAGTACTCCGTACTATCTTTCTACATAATAGAGTAGAGTAGTAGTCTAGTGAAATAAAGTACAAGGTGCGGTGATTGCGAGAGTAAGACGAGGATCATCATACTGATCTCCTAATATATATTGGCGTTGAACTGCCGGAAAGCGCACTGCTCTACGTTTCTATTCCCTTCCCCTTACACTTAAGCTGTTAGATCTGAAGTTGAGCTAGTAGATCAATAAAGTCAAGCTGTGGTGCATGTCCAGAGTATTTTCTAAGTTTTCCCCCCTAAAAAGATGTACCGCGTGAAAACTCGATGCCAATTCAGAAAACCCACATATATGATATACACAACAAAAAGAAGTCTAGTCGCTCAGATGATTCAAAGATGATGGGAAGTGTAAGGAAGTTAGATGTTACCGGTGACAGTATCCATTGTCGTCGGTGACGCCAAGGGCATGTTTTGATCCGACAGTTGCTCGGCATACAAAGCCTTCACCAAGCAATTTAGGTCTCTCCCATATGCATTAAAAATCGTTACACAGGACTCACATATGCGCAAGTGACAGAATGTGCATACCCACCGGTCTTCTGTATCTGACCTGTCACAAGATGGACACGTCAGAGGGTAGCTCTTGTTGCTTCGCCTGTTCATCGACTTGTGGCCTTGGTAGCAGTTGAAATGTGAGCTTTTCAACGAGTTCGCCCGTATGATTGTGTTGTTTGGTAAAGCCTGTGCCTCGTCTAGGGGGAAGCAGTCTGCTCGAGGGTCGGATTCGTGGAGAAGTTTCATTTCAGGATAGAGGGTTCCATCACGTCCAATGTAGAGGTAACCTTGAGTCTCTGAAAACACAAGCCTAGGATCACACTCTTCTGGGACTAGCCGAGGTTGCTCGGGTTGATGTTTTTGTTTTTGACTTTGATGTTGCTGTTGTTTGATAGACCGCATGGATGACTCTCGGGGAGGAAGCTTGATCGGCGTCTTTGAAATTTGTGGCGCATAGCTGGAACCCGGTTCGATTTGAGGGAGAGTATGGTTGCCGCCTATCCCCAGAGGGTCCGGACCTGTTTGAGAGGATGAAGGTGGCTCAAGCGTCGGACGAATTGCATTTTCATCAACATCCGCGGCGATGATGGGTAAAGTTCTCTTGGAAGTAGAAACAGAACTGACAGTGCCCATCTGTGGTAAAGGCGACAGCTGTATCACCGCAGCCTGTGAGACACTCTCCGACCGTGCCCTTTGCGACAGCTGAGCAACTTGTTGGGGCGTTGTACTTCGGGACTGGGCCTTAGAAGGAATCGCAGGGGCTACTCCGAATGATGCCTGGTTCTCTGACTCTGGGGAACTAGCAGGAGATAGAGGCGACACATATGTGTCAACAATAGCGGCTTCGACGTCCTGTTTCTGATATTCTGGCGTGGGCGGTCTTTGTGTTGTATGTTGAGGGGATACCGAGATGATGTGGTTAGAGTCTTTGACTTTCCTCTGAGGTGCAAGGAGCTTCCCCTTGATTCGACCGAGCTTAGATGTATTCGACCCCATGGTATCCGTTTTGTGTGCTTGCTTCTGCTTCCCTTCTGTGGCTAGGACTCGCGAGGTAGAGTCGATGTTCGGCGCTCCAGAGTGCGAATGAATTGTGGCCGAGAAGGCTTGAGAGGCTTTCTTAACCAAGCCAAGGGAAGGTTTTCTTTTAGGCGGAGTTGCGAACTGAGATTCAGCAGTAGAACCGTGGCTCGATGTGAGTTTCAAATTAAGGTCCAGTTTGCGATCAAGTTTGACAGAGCGCCGGTGCAAAAGTTGAGGCTGAGATGTTGAGATTCCATCAATGTCCCCGGTGTCCCCGGTGGGGGAGGTGGTGTGAGCGAATGGTGCAGGTCGATAGTGGTCGTCCTTCAAAGGAGTTGGGGGAGCAATATCGTGCCTGACGTGAGGCTTGTGTGCTGCAGTACCTTGGTTTTCTGGTAGCTGAGCGGGTTTTGTCGTAGCGGCGCTGTCAAGCTTGGCAAGGTACGGAGTAATCTGCTTTGGCTGCGCAGACTTACTGAGAGGCGAAGCTTCGTTCGGCGAATGCTTTACCTCAGATTGACGGGTGTTGTTAGTTGCCTCACCATATGTCATGATGGGCTGTTCGTGATCCGGACTTCGTGAATAGGCCGAAAGAATACTAGAGAACGACTCAGACGGCGACGAGGGCTCGGAAGTTGCTTCCTCTGAATATCTCGACAGTGCGTGGATGGGAGGCTTGCCAACGGGGCGGCGAGGAATAGCCATCATGGGGGGGCCGGATGGAGGCAGGTCAGTTTTGAGCGGAGGCAGAGGCGGCAGATGCGATTTCAAAGGCCCCGAATTTGGTATGCTAGACTTTCTAGGCAGTAGAAGAGGGGGCGACGGTAGCTCAGGTAATTCTTTAGGCATTGGGTGAATGGGAGAAGACGGTGGTGAGGTATCGTAGTAATCGATCACGTCGGAAACGTCGTCATCGTCGTAGTCGTTGCCAGGAACATCAGGAAGGGCTTTGGACCAGCGCGATGTGCCCGTTTTAGGCGGCGCGAGGGAGTCAATGCCCAACATAGCGGGCATTGACGTTTCATTAATTATTGGATGATCTAAAGGCCGGCGACTCGGATGCTGACTTTTCTCAGAGAAGAGATGATGAGGGCTCGACGACTCCAGCGACGATGGTTTCAAAAATGCAACCGGAACACGGGCCTGTCAAGCTCTCAACTGATGACGATGGCCCACCTTGCGCCGGTATGTTGTGAGGGTTGTTGAAACAAACGGCCTGCTAGGCTTTGACAAAGTTCAGGTATCAATAGGTGAAGTATGATGATAATATGCACATATAGGCGGAGGTCATGAGCATTATTTGGAGAAGTAAGAAAGGCCGCAAGGAAGCAGCATGCATCGGAAGTTGGACGATACCAACTGGAGATCTGGATGATGGGAGGGGTTACGTAGGGTTCCCCAAGCTTTACTACTTTACTCGACACACACACTTTGAAATTGAACGGGAGCGGCGTCGTGCTAGACTAGTCGGTACCTTACTTTAGGCAGGAATGATTTTTGAGCCGTTTATGCAGGCCAATCGTGTGCCTGGCTAAACCGAAAGAGGAATTGACATGACGATAAGTGTTGGGCTGCGTACGGAGTGGTCGGAAGGTTTCGTAAAACGGAATCGGCGGGAAAGACCAGCTGCACCTTCCAGAGGTTGGTCGTTTCGCAAGTTTTAGCGGGGTTGGCTTGGGGCATTGTTCATTGTGGCTCTGCAGCAATACCACACTTGGCAGTTGGGAACCTGTATTGGCTGAAACTGAAACAGCCACTGAATGCGGGCAGTAAGTGGTCCTGAGGAGCTCCAATCCACAGTGATGAATTCTGAGACAAAATGCGGACAGCAAACAACAGAAGCTGCGGACACCAGCCAGCTGATTAAAGGGCATGGAGTGCATCGGAGTGCATCTCTTGCTGGTGGAGACTATCTAAATATGAAACATAGCGCAGGGATGCAAGTGTTAACAAGAACAAGACACAAGAACAAGACACAAGAACATCATTAGTCACTACGTGGTTAGCACGGAGAAAAAGTAGAAGGGGAAAAAAGGAAGCTTCACCAGGAGATTGAGAGATGAGACTCTCATGGGTGCTGTGCTTCGCTCTGTGTCCTGAGCATGTTCTTCCGCAGGCTTTACCTCTTAAATTCCTCCACTTCTAAGCTCCTCTACGCGAGCTTTCCTTGCTTACTCGAATACATGCAGGGTTCTGGGCACGTTTGACAGATGTGACCTTCCACGAAGAAATAGAGGTACTGGAGCCAAACCAAGTCCTGTTACCTCATGCTTGGCGTGGGTGGTAATGGTTTGTCTTATGCGACCTCATATCCGAAACTATTTGCCTCATGCTACTTGGCCAAGATTTCTTCTCTCATGAAATAGTAGCGCACGTATCGACAGGTCAATTCGGCCTTCGACTACGACTCCTCCGTACATTGTGCGGACTTCGATGGAAGGCATCAAGTGCCGACGTGTTGATGCCGGAATTTCAAGGCTACATTTTGTTAGGCTCCATGAAGTCCCGCTCTGTGAACATGGAAATTTCACGGTGAAGTACATGATCATTGGAGCCGTTCCCAAAAGTTTGGGAGGTACAGTTTAAAGTGTCTTTGCATATGGAGTCCATAGCAAGCATTCTTTGGTAGACCTCTATCGATACCCTAGCGAGCAAAGATTGCACGTTGGATAGACAATCGAACATAATAGTTTATTTCTATGGTAAGTAGAAACTTAAGTAATGCTGCGGCTTATCCGCAAGCGCATGGGTATTAGACTAGTGCCTATGACGCAGGCGGCTTTTTTATCAACTCTAACGGCTGCAGCCCCTGTACAGTAACATTCTGCTTGGAAGAGAATATTGATAGTTAGTTATTCTAGAATAAAACTGGCAGCTCGGACCATAGCAAGAGGTCATCTTGTTAATCTGAGGATCTTCAGGGCTCCTAAACTTGTCGGATCGTTACCAGGAACAAGTAACCAAATCCGATTCCAGAGCAAAAGCTCAAGAGGCTAACAGCTATGGTTATTAACTCTTGCGGCATCTACTAGGTCTGCAAGTTGAGCAATCCTCGGCCGAAAGGCTTGTTTCCCCCTTACATAACTCCAGTAACGAACATCGGGGTGCCTATGCTTAGGACTGCAGCACGGACAAGAGCAGAGCCCTCGTATACTATACATCGCAAGTAACGGTCATCGCGTATACGTAGCTGTCACAAACGCGGACTGGACATCTGGCTGAATTTTCTATTTATTTGTTTTCAACACATCCGTAGCAAAACGAACGGCATAATCTGGCGTGCTTTTCCCAGATACTACATGCCCCAAAATTTGGCGCCTTTGGGTGGCCGAGGTCTTGCCGGAGCGAAATCGGCGAGCCGGGCGCCAGATCATGACACCGAATAAGGAAGGCGATAATGACTTCTTATTGCTAATCTTTCCATTATAATTCACTGAGCCGCATCGTGGTGATCTCGTGGCCATCTTGTTTCTTCGCCAACTAGCTTCTTCTTCGAAGTTCCGTCTCGAGTCAATTACGATCTTCCCACACCTCACCCGCCGAATTGAACCATCTTGAAGGGGTCTTCGGGCACTTGCAGCCCCGCACGACTTGAAGATGCCCGCGGTCCGGACTTCCACTGACGCCTCGAGTCTGCCGTCTGAGACATCTCCCCTCCTCGGCGACCGCACCGCACAGTCTCCTGGGACTGTCAGGGATGCCGAAAATGGCCGGCAAGAAGCCGAGTCCTCGGATCGGCCACCGATGGCCAAGAAGATGCACCTTCTTGTACCGGCCGTTGGTATTGGGGTACCGTCTCCTCCCGTTGTCTCCCGTCAGCCTACGCAGGTCATAGGGATGACGGCCCTGATAGCTCAAAACTCATGACTTACATCTCTGATAGATTTTCATGGTTGCAGCTGACCAAACTCTGACGTTTGCTACTTACGCAAAGATTGGCAGCGATCTGGACGCCCTGAACAGTACGAGTTGGATAGCGACGGCGTTAGTTTGATCAAGCCAGAACAGATATTGAGCCTTCAGTCTGACCTTTGTGGTAGTTACTTTCTCACCCTGACAAGCTGTCAGCCGTTATATGGCAAGCTCAGCGACATATTTGGTCGCAAGCCATGCCTACTCTTCGCCTACACTGTATTCGCCCTGGGATGCCTCGGCTGTGGTCTTGCGCGAACCATGCCCGAACTGTGTCTAGCGAGAGTAGTTGCAGGCATAGGAGGTGGCGGGATGAACTCCGTCGTCTCTATTTTGTTCAGTGACCTTGTTCCTTTGCGTGAACGCGGCGTCTGGCAGGGCTATATCAATATCATCTTCGCATCGGGCACATCGACTGGAGCACCATTGGGTGGATTTTTGGCCGACTCCGTTGGTTGGCGATGGTCAGTCCTGCTCTTACGAACCAACTCACTTCCCTGCTCACGATTATTTGTTTAGGTCATTCATCGGTCAAGTCCCCCTGTGTCTTCTGGCTTGGGTGGCAGTGTATTTTGTGTTAGATATGCCTCCTGTCCCCCACTCGCACTGGCTCGACAAAGTACGTAAGATCGACTTTCTTGGTGCATTTACACTTGTCACGGCCGTGACTGTACTACTTACAGGCCTCGATTCGGGGTCTAATCTTGGCTGGTCCAACACTATCACCATCGTCGCTCTCTCCATCTCGCCGGCCCTCTTCGCCCTTTTCATCCTTGTCGAGATGAAGATTGCTTCTCATCCGTTCGCGCCTGGTCACATTATCTTCGACCGCAGCCTGTTCGCAGCTTACTTAACCAATTTCTTTGGTGTGGCAGGACAGACAGCCATCATCTTCTTTATGCCCCTGTTCTTCCAGGCTGTGCAGGGCTATAACGCGACTGAGAGCGGGGCTCTACTGGTGCCCGGTATGATTGCCGGTGTAATTGCTTCACTATCTGGTGGCTGGATAATCAAGCGAACGGAGAAGTTCTACTGGATTACGGTATCAGCATATGGACTTTTGTGCATCGCCATTGTGCCACTGATGCTGTCTGTGTGGTTCAGATCAACTCCTGGCGAGGTCGTAGGTCTTGTCACAACCTCTTTGGGAGCTGGATGCGGTAAGTTTATAAAAAGAAACAGCCTTCCAAATGGATGTGTACTAAACTGAGTCATAGGCATCACAACAACTCTTGTTGCTCTTCTTGCCAATGCTGCTACTGAGGATACAGCTGTCGCTATCGCCTGCTCTTATCTATTCCGCTCTTTGGGATCTAGCATAGGCATTAGCACCGCCTCTGCAGTTCTCCAACAAGTTTTGCGATCACAGCTCGCAGCCCGGCTGCCCCCAGGAGATGAGGCGCGCAATATCGAAGAAAGGGTGCGGTTAAGTCTAGACTACATCAAGGAACTGCCGCCGCACCTGGCTTCTCAAGTAAGATTGAGTTACCAGATCGCTACGATGGGTACTCTATCTCTAATATTTGTCTACCTGGCAATCTCATTTCTGATGACCTTCTGGATTAAGGAGAGACCGTTGAAGCGCTGAGAGATGGGATTACAGTCAGCTTCCATCGTGGGCCAATTAGCATCCCAGATCGTTGGGTGAGCTATGAACAGAAAAGACTCAAGGATTAATAGGTAAACAATTGCAAGTAGATTTCATACATTATGGCGGTGTATTTAAGGAACCATGGCATTCAACAGAATCTGATCAACTGTTGCTTCTATCTAGAATGCATCTTTCTTAGTCTATTCTTCCTTAGTTTCTTTAGTTTCTTTACTGATAGGCTCGAGCCCAAAAATCTCATCGGATTTGGATGGGTTGAGGCCCTCAGTACCTGACGTAGCTTCACCGAACAGGAAAGCGTTCTTCTCGCGGCTGGCATTATTTGACATGCGCTTCTTATGCTGGTTTACGTGGTTCTTCTTCTCAGGCGCGGCCGATTGCGATGGTACAGATTCGTCTGGTTCTAGCATCCACGAGAAGGACGACTGGGCCAAGGTTGAGCGCGTAGGGACCGGGAGCGGTCTTACGTTGGCAGCTCGGGTCGCGCTTAGGGGATCCGTCGACGGAACATCGGTAGCTGCGTCCATGTGGTCTGGGGTTGACGAGGATACCATTTCCACTTCCTTGACCAAAAGAGTATCCTCGCTGCTGGTGCTTGGAGCAGCAACGTCGACGTCTGGTATGGTCGGGACTGCCGCTTCTACGTTGCTGCGAGGAAGCGCCTCGCTTGCAGCGCTCTCTTGGGCAGTATCAAGTTTCGCGGGTTCTTCCTGTTCTGGAAGATCCAAAATCGGCACCTCCATCGACGAGTCTTCCAGGTAGATCTTGACGAACTGAACCTTGGCCGCCGCGATTTCGATTAGCTCGAGGCTCTTGGCCTTGTCGTCGAGATCAGACGCCGACACCGCCTTGAGATTAGCCACCGTATCATCGAGCATGGCTGCTAACTGTTGGTTGCGTTTTTCGAGTGCAGCGAGGCGCTCGATGGAGCTTTCTTCGCCCAAGATTTGTCTAGGAGACTTGCCAGGTTGTCGTGCCTCGCTGAGGTTGCGTCGAATCTCGCCCATGGCGCCCCTCACTGCTTGGTTGATGCCCAGCTTTTCACCTCGTTCCAAGACGCCCTTTGCACCCTTTGCTGCACCTTGGAATAGAGCCTCCATGCCGCCCTGTTGCTGGATGAAGGTAGGAATTGGTGATTTTGAGCCGAAATTCTTCTGGCGCAGTGCATTGAAGCTACGTATGCTTGGCGTGGATGGCCGCGAAGCGTCAGACGGCGTTGCTGCCGTGGGCATTCTGCCGGAATATTTCATAATGAGGGATGATCCTCCAGATGGGTTAAGATGGTTTCGTAAGTAGAGAGCATCATCAACGAAGGTATGGGGTCCGTGAGGTTGTGCTGGTGGAGGGTACTTTAAGAGCAGTTGCAGGCAAACGGAGTAGTCTGCTTCTAACACTATAATACCTAGCATTAGCACATAAAGCGTGACATAGTTAGTTGATTCCGGCTAACTTACAATCCCATCTAATTCTAAGCAACATCGCTACGCAGATTAGGTCCACCAGTTTTAAGGTTGGATCAACTGCGAAGATGGTATCCCAGAGGATCAGGAACTGCTGAAGGGGATATTCTCTACTGAAGAGCAGCCGGACCCATCGACTTGAACTTTTGTAAGCGCGGTCTCAAGATACACAGCCAATGTAAAACTTACATAAGAAATATCTGTGGTAGGATCTCGATGTTGGTGAGGTGCGAAGCAAGCTCTGGGTCGGTTTTTTGCAAGCAAACTTCATGAATGAATCTGCTCCGCTCTACAATTGCTGAACTTTGCGTCATCAGGCTGGGCACCCTGTTTGACGCAGCACTATCCATGGGCGTTTCCTTGACTTCGTAAAAGGATTGTGCATTTTCCATGAGTCTGGAGAAAAGAATGAAGGCGTCGTGCTCAATGAAGGATTCATCGAGTGTACTTAGCATATCATCGTCGAGTATCGTGTCTTCTGGGACTGATGCTGGGTCAATGGCATCTTGCTGGATAACATGAACCATGGGGGCGAGGAGCTCATGCATGCCCTGGCGATATCCACCCCTGTCGGGGTTCAGCTTGCAACACATGAAGAGGATATTCAGAATCATGGTCTGAGTAGATTCCTCATGGTAGTCCGCTTCGTCGGGAAGTCTTTGAACGTCCTGCCTGATCTCGGCTAGGATGATCTCATCTTGTCGAGCGGTGTTCCAAGGCGACTATGAGACCCAGTCAATGCGACAAGTAGGTGAGGGAGGGCAGAGGAGACTTACATCAGAATCATCCGCTAGAGGATCAACGGTGACTTCATTAAGAAGCTCTGGATTCTCGATGAATTTCAAGAAGTGACTCCGGTGTTCGGTATAGAGCCTGCGACCTTCCTTCAGGGCTTGAGGCCAGCTCATGCCCTCCGATGACGTCGGCAGAAGGAACATCTACACACAATCATGGTCAATATCAAGATGCGCAGAGGCGTGTGCGATGCCCACCTTCCAGCAGACTGATCGAAAACCAGCGATACACGGGCTCGTTGCGCCGTTGTACCGAACCGCATGGCGCAGGTCGTCGAGCTGTGCGCCGTGAGCCTGCGTTTTGCGCCATCTTGACCTGTCGTAAACAATTCAGTCTAGTGATGCACCAAGGCATCGCGCCGGGAGCTGCCACTAACTGCCTTTCTTCTATAGACGCCATAGTGCGTCGGTAGGAGGTAGTGCTAGAAGAGTAACCAGCTGCTCATGCGGTAGGGTAGTGTTTGATGGTGGTTGGTGGTGGTTGATATGAGTTCTAAACGAAGGCGGGCAGGTCTCCCACGTTGCTAGACTAGAATAGCGTACTGTAGGTGGTACAGAGCAGAGGCCGCACGGAGTCATGAGGCATGAGGGATGTGGAACGCAACAATAGCGGGGCCCGTAACTCGGCCCCGCCCCTGATACAGTACAACTCCTGAGAGGGTCCTGTGGCTGGGCCCTGTCAGAGGTGGCTAGAGCGCCGAGATTAGCTCGACTGCCGTGAGAGGAAGCCTCCCATTCATCGCCCGCCATCTCCACGTTGCAGCTTCGATTCGCCGCTGTTGAACTGCACATTCACTCTCCCTCAGCCTCATTGAGCAACATCACCAAGGCATATGGACCTACTTGATCCCTCCAACATAATCCGCTTTTAGATCCGAGGTTTCCGGAATAATGAGCTATCACAATGTCTGCTGATCTCTTTGCTGAGTTCAACGAGCTCTCCAGCAAGCCGCCACCGACACCATCTCAGTCTCAATCTCAGCCGACCCCTTTTCAGCCTTATTCGCTTTCTCAACCTCCTCAGCAACCTGGACCCAAGGACCCTTTTGACTTTATCAAAACTGATCATGCGTCGCAAGTGTCCTCTCAACCCACCCGGTCCGCTCGATCAGGGTCGCCATGGTCTTTCCAGTCTCAACCTGCTAGCATATTCTCGCGGGGGACACCGGTAGCACAACCAACTCAGCGGGCATCTGTAGCTCCTGTTCGAGAGCCTGCGGAAGAAGATGATGGTTGGGGTGACTTCGAAGTAGCGCAACCTACCCCGTCTGTTACTGCAACACCAGCGCCAACGCCAATTTCCCCTTCAGTATCTTGGGGAAATGCCATTCCAAGTCAAGCTTCTGGCTCAGGGCTACCGTCGGCTTCCCCCGCCGTTCCAGGCTCCTCTTCTCGCCATGAGGCGCCCATCAGGACCAGAATCATCAGGGCCTCGACAATGGATTTGTTGTCCAACAGTCTTGTTGACCTCAGCCCAGAATCGCAGCGACAGGAATCCGCTTCTGGGGTACAGTGGCCACAGAAGTCTTTCAACCAACCTTCAATAGCGGAGTCTAGGCCGCAACAACGCTTCAGAGTAAAATCAAAGGCGAAAGCTAAAGACCCAAGCGTGCTTTTTGATGCTGAGGACTTTGAGTTACAGGTCGATGATGGCGCAGAGAACGAAGATGATGATGACGACTTCGGTGATTTCGAGACTGTTGCTCCCGCCCCAAAGACGGAACATCCTCCCGTCAAGGCCTCAGCGCCTCCTCCTTCTCTTGATCTCCTATCCTTGGGCGATCCGGTGTCACCTCCGCCACAGTCAGCTAAGGCAAAGTCATCGCCTAGTAACTTTCTCGGCGGCCTGGCCTTCGGCTCCACAGCCACGAACTACCCGCAAGCTCCCAAATCACCTTCATTTCAAGCTAGAAACCCCTTCCCGGATCTGGCCATAAAGACGCCCACAGAACCAAGACCCAAGCCAGTTGACATAAAGTCTACAACACCAATCACCGCATGGCCATCGTTCGACAAACCAGCCAAGCCTATGGTACCGGCAGCAGCAGCAGCAACAGCAGACGACGATGACTGGGGGGTCTGGGGAGATTTACCTTCTAGCGAACTAAGGACAGCGGACCTAGACTCGGCAAATCCGCCAGAGAGTTGGGAATGGGACGCCGTAGATAAAGCGCAACCCTCGAGATCCCCCATCCCTGTTAAATCTGCTATAGTCAGCAAAGATGATGAGGTCCCTCCCATCAACGTACCGCCTCCATCAGTCATACTCTCCGTCTTTCCCGACCTCCTCAACTCTGGCAATGCCCTATTCAAACCCATCTCTAGCCAGGGCACATCCATCAAACAGCGCGTGCTTTCTGATCCCAAGGCTGTTGACTTTCTTCAAGGATATGTTCTCCTCGCAAAAACCGCAGCGCGCGTTATCGCTGGTCGCAAGCAGCGGTGGCATCGTGACAAGATCCTAGCCAAGAGCATGTCTATCTCTGCAGCCGGCAGCAAGGGCATGAAGCTCGCAGGCATCGACAAGACACAGTCAGCGCGCGAGGACCGAGAGGCTGCCGACGTAGTTGCCGTATGGAAGCAACAGGTCGGGAGACTGCGATCTGCGGTCGCGGCAGCGAAAGCCGCGGGTAAGGCATCGTTGGTTGTGCCCGAGATTAGCGAAAGCATGCAAGTGCAGACGGCCAAGTTTGTGCCCACGGCGCCCAAGCCATGCTGTATCTGCGGGCTGAAAAGGGAAGAAAGGGTTGCTAAAGTGGACTTTGATGTGGAGGACAGCTTTGGGGAATGGTGGGCGGAGCACTGGGGTCATAGAGCGTGCAAGAACTTTTGGCTAGAGCACGAGCACAAGCTGCGACAGCGTTAGATGTTGGAAGAAGATTTCAAATCGCTGTAGATTGTCGTTTACTAGCATATTGAGATGCACATCAGAAGCAGGCGATGTTGAATCATATTGACATGGTTTTTACCACCTCGCCATCTACGACAGTGTAAGATACCACGGAACAAGGTAGTTAGAGGCTTGGTAGAGCAGATTGCTAGTTAGTAGGTAGGATATAATATCGATATGGCTCTCCTTCTGATGGTACGAGGTACTGAAATGTCAACAACGTGCGCATTAGCTGCAGCTAGGTCTGCCAAAGTTCGGCAACCGGCAGCTCATCGAGACGCCATTGTCACACATTTCGGCAGCGTGAGCCGAAAGACACAAGTAGTATAAAGTTGATGATGCAAAAGGCGCCTTGGATATATGCAGTAAGAAGATGAACATGTGTTTATAGCTGCTAAGTTGAGGTTGATCAACGGCACTAGCTCCGCATGGCGCGAACACCCGTCAACGCCGCGAAGTAGCGGGATGGGAATTACCAGGGTCAACCTTTGTGATGGGACGGACGCTGGTTTTAAGATCAACAACCAAGCTCCGCATCAGGTCTGACAGAGATCTGAGGCCTTGCGATGTCCTAGCACCTAGGCTCTGACAAGTGCAGCCGAGCTTGTGTTCATGCTTGAGTAACACTAAAGAGGCTGAGACATTATCACGAAGTGTTTGGTGTCTAGTCTAGTCGCATCAGAAGTATCTAGGTCTAGATAGCACCTACGTAGTAGTCTAGTAGGAAGCAGCCTCTCCCTCTCTACACTGAAGATAGGCGAACGGGCCAGCTACCTGCCGGCGACTCATGAGGCTAAGTCCTGCTCTTAGTTGACACTGCGAAGGGCCGGGGCTGGGATATCATAGAGATATATCATTATAAGGGAAATAGGACGATGCTAGTTACAAGTGAAGGAACAAATGCCGGCACTCTTCGTCCTAGTAACAGCAGTTAATAATGCTTGTTAGTAAAATTGAGCGCGTACTGTCTGGGAGGCAGGTATCATCTACTTCGAGCTCAAGTGGGGTAAGAAACGGTTTCCAGAATGAGCTCTAAACTGACACGGAGCTAACTGCTGTGCTGCGACTATCCAAAGGTACGTTCGATACAATGCGAACGTGATGGAGATGGAAAAGCCCGAGCTTCTCGTAAGGATAACAGGTAGTTTAAATTGATACGTTTTTTTTCTTGCTGTTTAGTTTTAGATGAAAGCTATCTAGCATCTGTGACGACAAATCGAAGCTGCCCAAGTTCAGCAGCCTCTTATCTTCAGCAACTTGGTCTGCCACTGTGACTGGTTTCCGGGTAAGTGGTACCTCATCCTGTGCGCGACATAAGCGTGTTGAGCTGGTGCAGAGTACTGCCAGCTCGTGGCTCAAGTACCAGCAACTTCTTCGTACTTGCGAAAGTGGTCATAGCACCACCACGTCTGGCTGCAGAAGGTGCTTGTCACCCCTCCCTGCTGCTCAGTCGCACTCTCCCCCTCCATCTTGTCCGCTAACTGGTAGGGAGCCTGCCCGCACCTTTCTCATTTGCCTAGTCATCTCCCTCATTCACACTCTTCCTCTTCTTACACCCTCACCTCACCATCTCTCTCCTTCAACCACTTCTCTCCTCCCGTGCCCTTCCTCACCATCTCTCCGCCCCCTCATCCTCTCCATTCCCCGCCGCCATCGCCTTACTTACCCGACTTCCCCTCCCCTTTCGACACTTCGTCGCAAGGTCCTTCACCACCAAGCGTCTTGTCGCCGCCTTCCGCCCAGAACACGCCCGTCGGTCTTTCTGCTCTTGAGTGCGACCCTGCAACCCCGCCGTCTTCCGCCCTCTTAAGCTCGACTGCAATCCGAAAAACTGCCCTGCAGCCAACTTCTTCCTCACAACCCCACCATTCACCTCCTCGTCTTCGCACCTTTCCCAGCCTTGACACCCAGGTTAGTCTTTCTTTGATCCTGATATTCTCACATTGTCTTGTGTTTGGGTACCCTTGTCCTGCCACCGGTTGGTTGCGTGACGCCATGCATCAGCTACACGTCAACGAGCCGGCCAGGCGCGTGCTCGCGTACTGCGACTGCGACTGCGATCGTTGTTCCGAATATACCATTCGACCGATAGGTCTAGCTAACAAATCGATGCTCAGGGCCTTCACTTCATCCACCTTACCTCGTCACATCTCCCTCGCCACGCCTTCCGTCTGCCAAATTTTCCTTCACCACCCTCTCCACTCCCGCAATCCTTCCACCACGATCAGTCATGTCTGTTCCTCAGGATAACCTGTCGCCCAACGGCAACGACCTCCTTGACCCCATGGATCAGCTCAAGATGGAGGACCGTCTTGGACCTGATGGCGAGCCCGCCCCTAAGACCGACGAGGAATATGCCCAGGCCCAACTGACCCTTCGCGCCATTGTCTCCTCCAAGGAGGCCGGTGTCATCATTGGCAAGGGCGGCAAGAACGTTGCCGATCTGCGCGACGAAACTGGCGTCAAGGCTGGCGTCAGTAAAGTTGTTCAAGGTGTTCACGATCGCGTATTGACTATTACCGGTGGTTGCGACGCCATCTCCCGCGCCTACGCCATTGTTGCCCGTGCTCTGCTCGAAGGTGCTCCTGCTATGGGCATGGGTGGTGTTGTCCAGAGCAATGGCACACATCGTACGTCCATACATACTCTCATTTCTTCCCCCCCCCCCCCAAACCTTGCTAACTCAAAAGCAAAGCCATCAAGCTCCTCATCTCGCACAACCAGATGGGTACCATCATCGGACGACAGGGTCTCAAGATCAAGCACATCCAAGATGCTTCGGGTGTTCGCATGGTGGCTCAGAAGGAGATGCTCCCCCAGTCCACCGAACGGATAGTTGAGGTCCAGGGCACCCCCGAAGGCCTGCAGCGAGCCGTCTGGGAAATTTGCAAGTGTCTGGTTGACGACTGGCAGCGTGGCACTGGTACCGTCCTCTACAACCCCGTTGTCCGCACTCAGCCCGCTGGCACCGGAGCCGTTGGTCAAGGCACAGCCCCCACTGGCTACAGCGCTGGTACCGGCAGAAGCGAGTACAACAGCCCTCGTGTCATGCGAACGGGCAACGGTGCCGATTTCAGCAACGGAAGCTCGCGACCTTACAGCCGCCGCTCTGACTCCGATGCCGCCCTCCGGGGTCCTCCTACACACGACGAAAATGGTGAAGAGATCCAGACGCAAAACATCAGCATTCCTGCCGACATGGTTGGCTGCATCATCGGCCGAGCCGGTAGCAAGATTAGCGAGATTCGCAAGACGTCAGGTGCTCGAATTTCGATTGCCAAGGTAAGCTTATTGATCTCGAAGTAATTTGAAACATAAATGAAATTGAGCTAATCTTCGGTCTCGTAGGCACCTCATGATGAGACTGGCGAGCGCATGTTCACCATCATGGGTACAGCCAAGGCCAACGAATCGGCTCTATTCCTCTTGTACGAGAACCTCGAGGCTGAAAAGATGCGCCGCAGCCAGAATCAGGACAACGAATAGGCTCATCCGAAGGCGCTGTCGACACGTCCATCGTCTGGCTAAGTCAAGTTGGCGTATGATCCTCATGCCTTATGCTTGGAGAAAATATCGTCTCATGCCGCCTTTCCGAAACGACGACGTATTGACCAAATCTTGCCTCCTGTTTGCTTTACCTTTGTATTTCTGTTTCCTAACTATTTCCCCCTCCTCACTTTACAAAAACTATCTCGTCATGACGCTAGCTATTGTTAACCGGGTTAACTTTAATGGCGCGTCTTGCTGTCCTCGCTTCTCAATATCGCCTCATTGCATCTCAGTTTGACTGATCTCACCCACGTTGGTGCGATGCTTCACTGCATCCCGCCATGTGGCCTACCGTCTGTATCACATCCCTAACAACGAACACTCCGCGGTAGCTGTGAGCTGCAGACTCACGGCACAACTACGACATGACACAGTACGCTTTTTAATGAATGATGGGACTCTTTCGAAACTCGTTCAACGTTCGTGGCGCTATAAAATACTTAAAATCCGGTTTACATCTGAGCCGGTGGCGATTCGGTCGGTGCAGTACCTTAGGGGCTGAGAAGGGCATATCGCGGTCTCTACCTTCAATCTCTCCTCACTTTTCGCGTTGGCCTCCCCCGTTTTTCCAACTTTCGCTACGAAAACACGCTCTCACTCTTGGTTCACATGCCATCTCACACCGTCACACTACCTGCACCCACCATCATCACCACTTGCTTAATACTCCTCCAGCAACGCATATCTCTTACATACCCCTTCCTCTTTACTCACCATAGCTCACCCTCCACTGTACCTTGTTCCAGCCGACTCATGGCTTTGCTCGACCTCACAATGTCTCATTCTTATACTGGGGAATAGGGCGTCGAGTTAGGAATATCATATAGCTTGGGTGGAGCCATGAGAAAATGAAAAACATTTGAGCATTGCTATATTTGTCCGTTGCGATACGATGATGTAATGTGCTTTTGTGAATGTCACGTAGACATGTTCTTGTATTGATTATCAAGGATCTCAAGTTACGTTTCCAGAACGCGGTACGGTTATGGCACACAATGGGCGCCACAATTTGCTCAGGCAGCCACACATGGACGCTGAAGTGGAGAGTGGGGGTAACCTTGCATCCGTTCGGGGCAGGAGCTCGCTCCTTCGATTTATCAAATGAAGCCAACTGTCATGTTCATTCATGATGGCTGTTCGTTAATGTCGACTCGCACTCATTGGATTTGTTTACGCTCCTTCTCGATTTTTTGTTCTTAGCAACTACTATACAAGGCCCACGGCAATACTTCTGTATCTGTCCTCAGCTTCTATTTTATTCCTGTACAACCTCGATTGCGCCTATCCGTTCGTTCTCCAGTCTATCTAGTCTCCAAGTTGTCATCAACGTCGATGGCGAGATTGAAGCAGCCTGCTGTTAGGCGTGAGGCGTCTTCAGAGTACATCAATAAGACAACAGCGAGCTGGGAGGGCTCGAATGGAAAGTCCGCGGAAACCAATGGGGCTTTAGAAAAGAGCGAGACCGGCGCGGCGGCGGCGCACAAGAAGCAGGATGCTGGCGTCGTGCAGCTTGTTGTCGCGGTCGCAGGTATTTACGCATCATTGTAAGTGGTGTGGATCGCGAAGCCTCTGCTATTCCCGGTGTCGAAACAATGGCATGGCGAGAACGAAGTGCTTCTCGTGATGGAACGAGTAATTGCTAACCCCTTTCGCAGCCTGACATGGGCATACCTCCAGGAGAAGCTCACGACGACACCCCATGGCCCTCCCGATGCGCCTGAATTATGGCATTTCCCCGTCTTCCTCAACACCGTTCAGTCGATCTTCGCTGCCACCGTCGGTGCCGTGTACCTTTACTTCTCGATGCCCGCCGGCGCAACGTCCATTCCGCCCATTATCCCCTCGCGCCGCATCCTCGCTCCTTTGGCCCTCATCGCCGTAACAAGCAGCCTCGCTAGTCCGTTTGGTTACGCAAGTCTCGCGCACACCGATTACATTACCTTTTTGCTGGCAAAGAGCTGCAAGCTACTACCGGTCATGTTCTTGCACATCACTCTTTTTCAAAAGCGATACCCCCTATACAAGTACCTTGTGGTAGCGGCCGTTACGCTCGGCGTGGCCGTCTTCACGCTGCATTCTGGCAAGAAGAGCAAGAAGAGCACGCGATCCGAAGATGCCAACGCCACGTGGGGTCTACTGCTGCTTGGTATCAACCTGCTCTTTGACGGGTTGACCAACACCACACAGGATTACATCTTTCAGACAATCAAGCCGTACTCGGGTCCCCAGATGATGTGTGCGAACAACATGATGAGCACGCTCGTCACAGGATTGTATCTACTCGTCAGTCCCTGGCTAGTTGCGACGGGATTGGGTGATTGGTTTGGTATGGATGTTACGGGTAATGCCGGTGAGCTCAAGGCTGCGCTCGCGTTTATGGCACGGTACCCGGCCGTCTGGAAGGATGTCCTCGGTTTCGCAGCGTGCGGCGCTGTGGGACAGGTCTTTATATGTATGTTTCCCCTTCCCGCTCGCTCGCTCGCCCCCTCATTCTCCCAACATGCGTGGTCTCGAGAATCATCATTAACAGTTATATGCAGTCTACACTCTATCTACCTTCTCATCCGTGCTACTCGTTACCGTAACAGTCACTCGCAAGATGTTTACAATGATCCTCTCAGTGGTCGCCTTCGGCCACCGCCTCTCGCAGATGCAGTGGCTCGGCGTCGCTCTCGTCTTTGGCGGTATCGGAGTCGAAGCCGGCATTGCTCGTCAAGAGAAGATGGCCAAGGAGGCAGCAGGTAAGAAGAAGGTCTCGGCAGACGGTGAGGGGAAGAAGGAGCTCTAGAATGTGCAGTGGTTGTTGTCTTTCTTTCTTTTTTTTTTCGTTTGGACGTGGAAACATGTGGGAAGAACATGTGAGCTTCATGGGGAACCACTAGAAAGAATGTATAGAGGAGAATAAGGGAGGAACTATATATGCACAGACAACGGCATGGACGTCGACAACGTCTTAGAAGTTTGTGTCAATATTGAAGTTTCTAACGAAGACCAGGCGCTTGATAGCAAACATCAAGGAAACATGTTGAAAGTTTGACTAGGCATCCTCCTAATGGCAGAAACCCAATTTATCTGACATGTCATGTTAAGGGACATCTCAATATTATTCAACATTTGGGCAGGTGATTGATTATCTTTTGATTTCACTTGTGTAACTTCTAGTCATCACAGCTCCTACCAGCTGTCCAAACTCCTTGTTTTAGCCAAAAGCGGCAATGTGTCTCGTCTCTGCGCCCTGTAATCCCCTACTGTTTCCTCGCACCCAAACCCGCTCCGAACCGCTGATTGTAAGGGTTCAAGCTTTCCAGGCCAAGGATCAACAGGAAGAACAAGAAAGATAAGGAGGGTAAATCCCCCAGGGTTTACCCCCACTGGTCATCACCCCCTGTATAAGACGTACCACGACATCAAACCTGACAGAAGAGAAGAAGAACAAGGGATGGTTATAGAAGTAAATGAAAAAGAGACATCATCCCAGTTGTCTTAGATTATACATGTTTAAAAGCGCTTGGGCAGCCACTGTTACCGCCCATGGCGCCGCCCAATATGGTAGCGAAAGTAAAGGTTGAGAATAAAACGATCGTATTGCGGGTATTGAGTGTAAGGTGAAGCATGATGAGAAATAGTAGATATCGTTAAGTCCTAGATTCTTTGAGAGTCCCTTGAACCGAGCGAGTGGTGGTTTGACACCTCATAGGTATAGCTCCCATAATAGCGCCGGTGATGCCGTGTCCGCGGTTCCTCTAATACAGAATGGACAATGTGTCATTTCACAATAAATCGTCGATGGATCTTATGATCGGTGCCTCGCCCTTGGTGGGTGGACTTCGAGGGTCTGCCACAATGGGCGGCTGACCAAACTGTGAGAACGGATCCCTAGGAAACATGCCCGCTCGGGGCGAGAATAAAGCCCCATTGGGTGTTGGGGGTGATTCTATGAAGCGCATACCGGCAATGTCGTGAATTCCGTGGAGGGGATTGTTTGTCATAGTCTCCGCACGAGGAGACTGAAGAGCCTCGTGGCTCTTGTATGGCACGTTAATGGTCCTCTCCCTAGGCTCTTCATCCGAGTCATGTTCCATCTCAGAAGACTCCTTGCCAAATTGGTGAAGCGGAAGGCTCTGGAAGCCAAAACTAGCATGCGAGGAGAATCCGGGTGAAGGAGGCGGTTTTGACCAGCCAATCGAAAACGGTGTCGGGGAAATACTGGAGGGAGAGTTTGAGTAACCCGATTTGGGCCGTTCAGGCAAGTCGCCCAGTCGAAAAGACATAGGTTGTTGATATGTTTCTGACTGCCGCTCCTGCGGGTTCCGCTCGCTCTCCTCTACCCAGGTGCAGGTGGGCGGTGCTGTAGCAGGACCGGGAGAGACAGGCTGGCGTCCTGGCGTTGAGTTGCCTCGGGCACGCTTGTGATTCAGACTGCTGTCTGATTCCTTGGAGGGCGTGGACTCTGCTGGCAGGGGGGCTGTCTGAGGCTCCTTGGGGCCCATGTCTATGGCATCCGCTGACAAGGTTAAGCGATGCTTGGTTGGGCTTCGTCCTGTGCGAGGGCGGTGAGCCTGTGCGGAGCGTTTGCTGGACACTTGCTTCTGGAAGTCTTGTAAAGAGTACATGAGTTTCATGTTCGGACTGATCCAGCGGCTTTTTGCCTGTGCTGCGTAGTAGGCATCATTGACGGTCAATTCAGGTTTTTGGAATAAACCGTAGGCGATGATGAGACTAGCCGATCGGCTGGCGCCCTGCTGGCAGTGCACGAGCACTGTCTTCCCCTCCTTTGTCCGGTTATCAATGGTTTCGCACAGCTTCATGAGGTCCGGGGCAATGTCCGTGTTGTGGTCCCAAGGAATATGGATGTATTCTGGCTCCTTGAAGGAAAATGCCTTGGGAGTCGTAGGTGTCTCCACTGAATCGCCTGATATCGGATACTCAAAGGCAGTAGCAAAACTAGCCGAGGAAACTGCTGTGTCGGGAGTTTGATTATCGAGGTCTGAGGTGGTACGCTGGTGGGATCCCGAAGTGTTCTCACGAGCAGCTCTACGTAGCTCAAACGGGTTGTAAACCTCGCGTGCCACGTTGATCACCACATCAAATCGTGACGCCTCCTCCGCAGTTGGTTCGAGGTAGAGATAAACATTATCACCGTAGATGGCTATCGGACCGTCGGGATAGCCGGGGGTTTTGGCGTCTTCATTGTTCTCCTTTTCTTGAAAAGGTTCAAGTTCTGAGCGGCTTGCCAGCTGCGTCTTTATTGGAGATGAATCTTCCTCCGTGATGGCAGCATCAAACGACATTCTCATGCTCGACCTCATCGGCCGCAGCACTTCTGACAAGCCAGATTCGTTACGCTCTAAAACCTTTGGGAAAGTCATGCCCCCGGGCGGGCCAAAAGTGGAGGATTTGAGGCCACTTAGCATGTGGGGAGATGAAGTAGAATGCTTAAGAGCCCGACGCTGCAGCATGGGCATTGCCGGAGAGGAAGGAACTTCTAGAGTAGTTTTGGTAATGAAATCGGACGTGTTAGTCTTCAAGCTCAGCTGACTAGGTTTTCGCCTCATTGCAGGAATCGTTGGCTTGATGAAAGATGGCGAAGATGGCTCCGAAACCAGAGAGGACTCTGTTACGGTAGAACTCGCAAACGGAGGCTGAATTGACAGTCCCTTCATGTTACGCCCTCGCCGCGGCGAAGGTGAGGTCATGGGGCGTTGCAGTCGTGGAGGTTCGGCGAGATACATGCTGTTGTCATTCTCTTCGATCGCATCATTGCAGAGTGAGAGAGTGCCGAATGTTGTGGCAGAAAAGTTATTCAGAGGAATGAGGTGGGTTGGGGAATCGGGGGAGGAAGAGGGCGATGGATCAGAAAGAGGCGATGAATCGGTTGTGGAAAGCGTTGTGGTAGGAGATGAGTCGGCAGACTCGGTAGTCTGAGTAGAAGTGCTATCATGATGCCTATGGGTTGGGTCTAAGGACATCATAGTCGACCGTAATAGGTGCTGCTGGGATTGGTTAACCATCCCAGGCTGCTTGGGACCCATGTTGGCAAACTGGGTATCAACAAGTGTGACAGTTTCCTGGTCCGCGATAGTTTCGGCGTCCAGGTCGTATACACTCATGAACGACGGTAACTGATCCTCGTAAACTCTTCGGGCAGTTGCAGTTGGCATGATTCCTTGCCGTCGTGTCAAAGACGGCTAACTGTCCGACTGTGGGCTAGCACGTTGATCGATGAATTCAAGATTGGGGTCTCGCAAACGGATGCGGTACGCTTCCACCGGGGATGGTATCGTCGGTATTATCAAGTTAATGCGGCCGTTGCCGTGAAAGAGACACGACAAACGAATTGGAGAACGGAGTGGCTTCGCGGGAGGCGATATTCCGATCGAATTTCGGTCGGCCGGTTGATGAATCGTTGGGCGAAGGACAGCGCAGCTGAATCCTTTCGCTGGAGAATGCAAAGGTGAAGTTGTGATAGGGCGAAGAGAGGCAATCGTGGCTCGGTCGAAGGTCGAGCGGCAAGTTGGAAAGAGGCAACTGGCAATAGTTCTGCAGGGCGGTTCTCTCTAGAAAGGAGAATGTTTGCAACAACAACAAGACTGAAGATGTCGGGTCGAACGTATGCGTGTGGCAGGGAGAAACTAGGAACGCGGCCAAGGCGAAAAGGTGAGACAAGAGGATCGCGCCTAGATGAAGATCATGCGAAGTTTGGCGGCTGCTAGGCTGGAGGCTGGGAGTGCCGTTATAATAACAAGATCATTATTCCAGTAGGAACGGTCGACTTCTTTGAGGGCGGCTTGAACCAAGTTGCAGAGAAAGAGAAAAGAAGTGCGCAAGGAGGAGAAAGAGTAAAAGGATGAAGTTGCTTGCAGATGAGGATGAGGATTGAGAATGGGAGGGGAGAGTGCGAGAGTGCAAAGAGCGAGTGAGCGAGAAAGAGCGACTAGGATTGGCCTTGAGACTTCAGGTCTCGTCTGGCTGGGCTTGGCGCATGGGATGGGCCCTGCTGCGACCAGGTACACAGTACGTATTATGTTTCTTGGAGAACGATTGGGCCACTCAGCCGCTCGCGATTCAGTGGGCGCTGGATGCTGGCAGCGGCAGCGGCAGCGGCAGTGGAGGCGCGGGAGCAGAGAGCATAACGTAGTACGTAGTACGTAGGCCCCGAGTACGTATCCATCCTCTACAATGCAGCCAGTGTGTGAGCCAACAAACCAACCGAGCGCCGACGACAGAGCAACGCTGTGGCAAACCCGACATGGATACAGTAGACGAACTCGACCGAATGGTCTGCATGGCATTGCGATACTACTTGTCTCCGGGTCTTCCAGGGCTATCTGCAGAAGGCAGTGTGGGAGGGAGTGGTAGCCTCCGACTTTGGCAGTGGTTAACACTCCAAACGGCATGATTAGTGGCAGTAAGCAGAGCGGTTAGAACAGACAGGCGCTGTTATCACGGAGCTAGTCAGCCGTGAGCAATGGCAACGAGCCATAGTGAACAAAGCAGCGCTGAGGCGGCCAAACAACAGCAGCAACAGCAGCAGCAGCAGCGGCAGCAACGGCGGCAGCAACAGCAAGCATCTGCGGCGACGGTGCAGGGGGTTAATCGTGCGGAGAACCAGTTACAAAAGAGTTTCCACCCAATGGCAGCCTACAGGTCGGTACCTCTAAGGAAGTCGCTAAGCAGAGCACTTAAGCAAGCTACCCCTGTTCATGTTCCGCTTACGGTCTGATTGGCAGGCTGCGGTGCGAAACCAGCTTAGAGAAGTGGTAAAAATAGATCATGCAAAGCACAGGCGGTTAGTACCAGCCAATCACGGGGTAATGACCATATTTGGGATTAGCAGTCACAGGGGAGGGGGGGAGGGGGGGAAGGTTTGTTAAATTTAACCATTGGGCGGGTCTCGTCTAGTTCTAGTTCGCCTGTGACAACTGTGCCTGGCTGACGCTGTGAAACAGAAGAGGCACGGCGATAGCTGCCTCGAGTTCTAGAGTAGCAGTGTCCGAAGATCGAGGGTTGGCTAAGAATAGCAGTCGTAGTCTTTCCCTCTCGTGTCTTGCGCTCTTTGCACTTCGGTGGGGGTTTCTTTCTCTCCTAAACTTATCCTTCCGCGACGTCCACAGCGTACAGCCTCAAAGCCGGAAACCGTGCAGACCCACCACCCCGGCCTCTGGTGTCATTCTCCGTCTCATCCAATGTTCGGTGATTCGGGCGTTTGGCGTACAGGTGGACAAGGGCTTCAGGGCAGGGGTTTTGTAGCTCCACCGTTGAATCCTGCGCGCCTCGACGAGGTTGTACCATAGTACGTAGTACGGCACGGTGACAATTGCTGCTGGAGCCCATGCCGAGATCTTGGAGGAACTCAGAGCACTCATCTATCTTATGACTGTGTGTGCCCACGTGAACATTTTCGAGAGCGAAATTCGAGCACGCGAGTGGAGTCGATCTCAGTGTGGATAGAAATCCTCATCATGATACCGACTACAAAGTGACCGTCTGTCTATTCCGAGGTGTGAACAAGTTCATTTACATCCTCCAAATCTCATCACCTCAACACCCCTGTGACTAAGGCTGTGGACATTCAAAGCATCATACCAGAGAGAAATCCAGCACAAACTCTGCAGATCTACTGAAAGCAACTTCGATGGCTGAAAGTAACAACGATTTGAGGGTGCCAGTTGACTACGCACGCATTCAACTTCCAGTTTGGAAATGCTCAACACTAATAATAATCGCCCAGGACCAAGCCGAGAGTACTATTTTCAGAGCTAGCTTCTATCAAGTCTAGAGGACTCGTGGCCAACGGCTCGTAAAGCTTCATCATCGCGCCGGTCCATCGAGTAGCCGCTTGCTTGTGGCAACGCGGGCGACCATCTGCTCCAACTTATTAGACTGCTCTAGACGAGTAGAATGCTCCATGCGTCTTGTCACGAAAGCAATTACGACGCTTTCTGCACGCATCTTCTCCCATCGCTGAACGTGCCAGTGGCAACGCACAGTACGTATGAATTGCAGCGTTTCTCACCCCCAACGGGAATAACAGTTAGGCTGGAGCCTCCTGGCGGGTACCTCCCCAGCTACTTCGAACCTCCTCCACTGAGGAGGAGTCTGAGGTCACCATGGGTCAAAGCTTCAGCGAACTCAACTTCGGTATTCCTTGTAGATCCATCCATTATTATTATTATTTTCTCACCGGCAGGTACTGGTTATTCGTACAACGAATAACGTCGTCGCCATATGTCTGGGTTGCACCTTGAACTTATCGCCGTGTTGAATCCCTCAAAGCATCCCACTCCATACAAAGACCGGATGAAAACTTGGCTCCGATCAAAACTCATTAACGATGTACAGGTTAGAGGGGAAGAAACTTCACACGCCCTGAATACAATGATTCGAGTTCCCAGAGATCATTGGTTCACTAGCATGAGCTAGAAGCAAGCGGCTCATCCCTGCCGCCCATTACAGTATCTGATCGGCCAAGCCACAACCTGGCGCACCGCGTACCGTAGGGGAGGAGGGGGTTCGTGGGACCCTGCTCCACGATCGCTGAGACTCCGTTGTTTCGTCAATGAAGGGGTGAAGATCCGCAGTCGGAACGTTGATATGCGAGTCGGCATTATTACATGTACACGTCTGATAAGACACTGCAGGTATTGCTAAGGACCGCCAGTCCGCACCTCAACAAGACCTTGAGATTGCATCCTGAAGATCCTTTGCAGGTCAGCGTCAGCGACTCAGCGTAACGACAGGCGTCAAGCTCTATTCCCGTTCCACATCTCCAAGACACCGGCGGCGCTTTGTTTCGTCTGGTGTCCTTGCTTGCAATAGTGCCAGGTACCATGCCAAATTGACGGACCTCACCGTTTACTAATCTGAACTACCCGGGTTAATATGAATACCACGTACTACGTACATCTGTACAGCACTCCCTACATTGGCACGATGTAAGCTTCATCCGTCTTCCACCTCCGATGTGCCCTGGTTGAAACCTCATTACAGCAGCCGTCCGCATGCCTGTCTAGTCTCATCTTTATCAAGTCTGAAGCGGAACCCTCTCCTCCCGGGTTTTATGAGCCACCTGAAAGCCGCAGTAGCACCTGGAGTCTGGATTCGATACCACGGCGCAATAGTCTTGCAAACCCCTGAAATCCTTGGCTGCGGTGTATCTTTCGGTGCGAAGATTGAGATTTCGGGGCTGCGCGTTGGTGCCGGTCCCATCCAATGGCAGCCTCCCTCTGCAATCTGAAACGAGGTTCCCCATGTCACCGTCTCTCCCCTTGCTGTTGATGAAGTTTTGGGTGGGTATCGGGACCGCTTTAACCCTTGTTAACCCTTTGACCTGAAGACTTCTTCCTCCATCCCGACTCCCAACGCAGTTCCTAGTGGGAACAGTCGTTTGCAAATTTTCCCCTCCCAGCTCTGCTCTTGTGTCCATCTCTTCTGCGGTACCAATACGTTCTTTCAATATCGGCCGAAAGACAGGCCCTCGGGGCTCGTCGTGGGCCGTGTTGCTGCTGGCTCGCGTGCCTCACTCACGTGGTATCCCAGCACATCGTATCTCTCTCGTTTGCACTGAAGCAACAGTCAGGTGGGCCACCATGAACTATTACAGTACTGTCTCGATGTTCATCGAGGTGGGGTCGCTCATGGGGTTTGGCTTATCTAAACTGGCTGTGTCAGGTTGGACGTCTCAGGAACCCTCCTGATAACAGGTGACTGCGCATCGCTGACAGGATTCCGTGTCATGCTTCAACATCCGATTTGAGTTTTCAAAGGCTACGAGATTAACTAGAACTTGCTCAGCCTCGTAAACCCATCACGGCGCATGCACGGAATACGAGCTGGTGACGCCAATTGAGTCAACCCAACGATGCCTATATCTGGTCCCTGCTCCGTTACCTGGCAGCCATGGACGTACTGGTGACGAGTCTTGACAACTGTCGGTTCGCTCGTCTCTCGGAGTACTAAGCAGTCTGTGATCAAAGCCCCTCCTCGCCCTCGTAATCAAAATTTGGGCCGTGCCTCTTTTGCCGTCATCGGTTGAGGTCGTTTCAAGTGCCTGGCTCACCAATTGACAGGGATCACGCAGGCGAGTCTGGGGATAACATGTGACCACATCTACATGTACCCGGTTGTTTGGGGTTTTGCGCTCTTGTAGCGATTATACTGCTCCTATGTAACTGCATGATGAGCAACTTGTCATTGTTGTGTATGTCCAGACGCTGTCTCGAAATGTTTCGTAGCGTACATGAGCCGTTAGGCGATGTGACTATCCCCGTCTTGGACGTCCTTATTGACAATCGGGTTGAGCTTCTCTGATACTGTGAAGTTGTCCAATGCTTGATGCAGTTGGAAACAAGCATGGATTTCCAGACTGTTATTGTCACGCTTTTTGTAAGTGCGTTATCCGGGAGTCCTTTCGCTCCTCTTCGTGTAAGTCAAATGATCAATCTTACTACATGAATGCAAGTTAACGGCTGATGGTTGCTTTCGGAAGATGCTTTGTCAGACCTCAACTTTAGTTACTATGTAGTTGTCTTAGGGGGCAGCATTTCAACTTACAGTTTATCAAAAACCTAGCACATGCGATCGAGTTAGATTGTAGTTTGGATAGACGTCAGTGAACTGCCCACGGTCTGCGAAACCACCCCCCCTCCCAACAACAACAACAACAACAAAAGAACACAGCAGGTATAGGGTAGTTGACTGGTACCCCGATCATTTGAAATGGCATTGAAGGAAGGGGTGGTGCTATTTTTTATTTTTTGTTCTTTTCTTCCAGCATATCCCTTCTCTGACGTCCGAAAGTCTTAAGGATGTCTGTGTTATCTACTTGGCTGGTAGAACCCTTGCTAGGATAAGTACATCGTAACATCAAGTACATAATCAGGTCCAGTGGCAAGCCCATTGAACAGGTTGTACAGCACACAGCTATGAGTGTCACTTTAAAAAAAACTGCCAAAGCTCTTCGACCAGGTTTACAAAGAGGGCAAATAATCATGACATGTCTGGCATTCAACAGTCATCAACATCTCTCAAGTTTCGGTCGACACAGAGCAGCACGGAGGTGAATAAACCATTGAGAGAAGACAACATTGAACCAACAGGGATGTTGTCGTATATCTCGTCTTCCTATTTATGATGTACGGTGATTTATACGAGTGCCATATCAAACGCGCATGTTCTCCAACTACATCTGCATGAGAAACCCAGAAGTATACTGGTAAGGGTTGATGTGCACATGAAGGGAAATTTTCATTGATAGACAAATGATGCGGGAAAACTGGAAAGAACCATAAGTTTGATATAAAAAAAAGCAAAAGGAAATCGATAGCAGCAGGGTTCGAACCTGCGCAGCCGAAGCTAATAGATCTCTGATGATTTGAATGCTGCCATCCAATCGATTCAAGTCTATCCCCTTAGACCACTCGGGCATGCTACCGGGTATTTGTTGTGAAAAGTTCCGACTCTTTAATATTATATTGGCTCTGGCACATTATCCTACAGACTTACACCTACCACAGGATGGTTTTACCACATGTTGTGATTCAACTCTGAACTCGGTATACCAAACTACTATTCCAAAAGTTTATTAAGCAGCAATCTTTTAACCTATTGATTCGAGTGGTAAGGTTCGGAACGTGAAGCGCCCAACCAGACCAATGTCGTCGGTGTCCTTTGTATTGTCCACGGGACGCATCTGCATGAATACGCTTGGGGACTAATGAGGCCTTCGACAGCAAACCGTACATGCAGTCGACATGCTAGCGGCGATATATTTGTAGTTGCTAGTCGCGGTGTGCAGGAGCTAATGCGCTGCGAGACCGAGCTTGGTCTTACCCTGAGGCTCTCTCGTTCAACACGCTGATTCCATACTACTTACTGGTTATCATTGCACATTGGGGCTCTCTCAGTGTACGATAACGTTAAGCATAAACATATTCAGAACGATATAGAGAGCTTCGACAAGCTGGTGGCTGGATCTTTGGGGCGCTATTGCTTATTCTGCCAAGCTCAACGTCCAACCTCAGACAAACAGACCCCTCCGATCGCCTAGCGGGTTCCTCGAACGGCGTTGTCCAGCGGGCGGTCCGAGCCCTAGTCTGTGGACCAGGTATCAAGAGGCAGTCTGGAAACACAATTTCCTCGCAGTCCGGGTTACGTTTGATAAGAAAGTTTCAGGAGCGAGTTGGCCTAAATGAAACGGGGAAAATAGAGGGGGAAACCAGTGCGTGTTGTTTCTTTTGCCGTCTGCTCAAGGCAAGATGAAGGTTACATCGCATTTTAGCGCACGAGGAGCAAAGTAAATCGAACATGACACGCGCAATTTGACGGCGTGTCGCTGTTCATGATATGACCCTCTACATACATTCGTTGTGGGTTGATGCGGACTGGGATATTCTGTGAGCGGTACAACATGCAAGCAACGGCCGCAGACAGACAAGTCTACTGCTCTAGCGTTTACAGCCGTCTACTTGTCGCAACGGGCGCTACCAGCGCTGAACGTGCTGGCGTCCGTGGGCACTGGGGTCTAGCACTGGACTCAAGTTGATGATAGACGAGCCCTGTCCGCTTGTTGCAGGGAAAAATATGGTTGATTGAATGATTGCATGGGACTTCTGATGCTTGCGTGCCTGTGGTGCCGACAGCGGGGAGAGGCAGCCCCTCCTATCCCCATGGGTAATGAGAAGACGATCCTCTCTTACGTCTCCTGAGTTTGTCCATTGTGTCTTCTTCTTCTTCAACTTTTGTCCTTATATTTAAGTCAGTGCTTTGCCTGCGACTCGAGTTTGTCTTTGTGCAAGCAACTTGCGCGCCGATACAGACAGCCCTGTACCTGTACCCTCGTTTTCTGCCTCAGCGGCTGGGTCGCGATTCCAAGCCAGCGTCCCCTCTTCTCTTTCAAGCCTGGCACTGACACAAGCCGACCGAATTCCTGAGGCCGGACCATCTGCGAACAAGTTGCACATTATCGTTAACACCCCAGGTATAAGACTCAATCGACGAAGTGTCTTAGATCCTGCAGAGCGTCCAGCCTTTGCAATCGCCATTCCTACGTCAACTGCTGGTCAGGTCAATTCAATTCGGGAGCGTCGGGAAACCGACATCCAACGTCGACAAAAAGCACCGTCTCCGTGCAGCGAGACAACCACTACGATTCTGATTCTTCACTAAGCTGCACTCAGCCGAGTCAGGTCTTGCCCCTTGTCAGCAGTGGCTTTTACCGGGCTGTTTCTGCTGGGATGGTCCAGCAAGCGACATCATGGCTGCCAGTATCGGTTTCACTTCAGCGGGTCCCCCCAGCGCCGCCAATACGAATCTCGCCAGTGGCAGTGAAGAACAGCGGCATCAACACCATTACCAAAACCTGCCTCCTACACACGCCGCAAACACCACGTTTGACGCAAACCACGATTACCACCGCCAGAGCCATAGCCCGTCCAAGCTGCCAGCCTTTCGGTTCGCTGATCGCAGAAGCATTTCCGTCTCGAGGATAACTCCCACTGCCGCTCCCACCACTGTTACCACTGTTACTACCGCTGCCACTGCCGACGACGTTCCCACCTCTCCGCGGACAGTGTCATCGCAACCGTCGCTAGCGCAGCGCGAATCACCCAAACTACCAAGGGAACCCACATCTCTCTCGCTAAACTCACCCAATCTGATCCCTGACGCTGTCTCAATCTCTTCGATCCATCCAGCGTCTCCATCAACCGATTCAGGTACAAGACCAGGGCAACCAGACGGAAAAGCAAGAGAAGCAACAGCTGCGGGCCAATTGCAGATTTCAGGGCTTGCACCCGCTAAACAACCACCGCCTTCGGTCGCTGGCTCAGTAAACGCGCCTGATCCTGCACTACTCCAATCGCCTTCGTCCGCCCAAACCTTTTCTCAATCGCATCCAACAACGCCAGCAGCGACGTCGGTGCCTGAGCCCGGAGCAGCATCTTCCAATTCCTCGACTTCAACTTCAACTTCAACTTCCAAGTTCACCACCTCGCCGCCTCACCTGATCTTACACTCTAAGGCACCATCGGTTCAGTCGTCGCCTGCTTCCACAAAGCCACCCCGATTCAGGCGTTCCGTATCTTACCCAGACGACCAACCTGTACACGACGACGCGGCTCGATCCCCACAGTCATCGCCTGCCGCTGTCGTCAAGCCTCGAACTCGACGATCGTTGGTTTTGCGCGGATCACGTAGCACCGTACCTTCTCCCACCTTACAGAATCCGGGTCACCAGCTGGCCATCGATACCGACCAACAGGCCCAGCAGGCCCAGCAGGCTGAACCTTGGTCCGCCAAATCACCCAAGGAGTCGCCCACTACCCAACGAGATCTCATACCGCTCAAAATTGCTTCAAGTGCGACCACGCCTGATGAGCAACGATCCTCGACCCGTCCTCCCGTCTCGTATCGACCACCTGCCAACGCCAATTCTCAGCCTTCCACGCCATCCCAAGTTCGCGTCCCACCAATTCGAGGTTTCAGGTCTTCCGGCTCTCGCAAGAGCATCCAACTCGACATGAATTCGAGATCTCACTACGATGGTTCGAGTGACGACTATGCCGATCCGAACAGCGACCACACTTTACGCGCATTTGAGGACAAACTTGACCAAGACTTGGCGCAATCCGCGCGCCATGACGATGTAGATGACACAGGCGATGTATTTCTAAGGATTGCTCGAGAAGAGTCTTCGCGACGTGAAAATGAGCCGATACGTGACGAGCCGCAAAGCGCAATGGTAAGTCTATGTCTGTTATCCCCAATTCCCTTCCCTTTCTTGTGTTTTGTCTTGGTGTTGTCTCAGGCGCATATCTCGGACCGTCGCCAGCGTATGCGCCTGAGAAGCCACGTAGTGGCGTTGGATACACAGAATTTGCAATATATTGTCTACCCGTCCAAGTCGTGCCCCGTCGAAAAGGGCACCGGTGAACTTCTTTACGCTTTAATCCTACCTACCACGATGCTGACTGGGGGCTAGTCTCGTGTGCGCTCATCCCACCGTCGACCTCTCTCTTCAGTAATACCAACTTACACACCTACTTCTCCTCCCGAAATCCGCCGTCGCTTGTCAGATCAGCGCGATACAACACGTCACGGAAGTGAAGACGATCGCGCCAGCGAAGTTTCGCGCTTTTCATCTTATCGATCACTTACGAGAGAGAAAGCTGCATCCGTCCATCCTGGCGAGGATTTGGGTCGATCTAGAGCGAGTACATCTGCCTTTCGATCAACCTTCGCGTCGCCGCGCCCCATGGCTAATTATGAAGCGGGTTCCGCTGAGAGCTCAATTTATTCTCGTCGTCGCACCTCAATCAACGATGCCCAAACCACGAGTCAGGGCCGAGGTCACTCACACAAGGCCTCGGGACATAACAAGATGTATAACTCGTCGCCTCTAGTACGATCCTTTGAATTTCCGAACCAGCAAAACACAGAGCCGACACAAGCGCCCGAGGGAACGGAATCGACAGGATCCACGACAGCCCCATCCACAGTATGGGACGAGTTGGATGATCTTAAATCTCGAATCAATCGCCTTGAGATCACAGGGAAATTGCCATCAACATCAGGCGCCGCGGTATCAAGATTATCAGACGAGCGTCCTCGAACGGCGACAACGACAGTCACGACCATGTCGTTGTCGCCCAAGCGGGCAAATGGTACTCAAGCAGCTGATACAGTTGGCAACATGTCAACCCAGCGCGACTCCCACCCAATACTGATTTCCGCCCTTGCTCGAACCAAGCCTCTTCTCAATCCTGAGCTCTATCGGACCCTTGAGTCGGCCGCAAATGATGCCATGGCCCTTTCCACTATGATGGGAAGTCCCGGTCAGCCTGGTCCTATCTCAAGCGGAGCTAGCACGATTGGCTCAGGAAGTAATGTTACGGACCGTCAGCTGAGGCGAAAGGCAGACAGTGTCTGCCGCAGTCTCACCGAGTTATGCATTGCCTTGGGGGCCGATGCTACGCAGAGTCGCCCTGAGCGCCTAGAGCGGCCTGAGCAGATGGAATTGTCATCAAATACGCAGCCCGAAGCGCCAAAAACCCCAACGCTAACCAAGAGTTTTTCGATTGGCGGATTAAACTCTCAACCAAGAGAGAGTGCGGCAACCGCCGAACAGAACTTGGTCAGGTCCAATACTAGTCCTAGAGCTTTGTCCAAGTTTGAGGAGAGGCGACTCAGTCTGCTCAATGGTACCTCTTTATCTAGTCCGCGGGTTAACAGCGCAACTCCGGCAACCCCTGTGGATAACTTCTCACAGCGACGTTCGTCTCTACTCGTATCAAGAACTCGCCGAGCTGGGGCGGAGGAACTCGACGACGGTCGCAGATCTTCGCTTTTGCTGCGTACGAGACGTACCGGCACCGAGGAGCCGGAGGAAGGGAGAAGGACGTCTCTACTTGTACGCAACCGACGAAATACTGTTGGCGAGGAGGAGGAGGAGGAGGAGAAGCAGCAGCAGCAGCAGCAGCAGCAACAACATCAACAACAGCAGCAGGAATCGCGTTTCCGCACGCCCTCACGGGCTTATACAGACCTAAATAACATCCGTGGGCCTGCGCGTGAAATCACTGTGCACCAGCAGCACCAGCAGCACCAGCAGCACCAGCAGCATCAGCAGCATACCCCAGAAACGAACAGCCTGTCTTCGTCGGCCTTGCCTCGCCGTCGCGTCGCAACGTCTAATCTCGCTACTTCGCGCCTTGCAACACCCTCAAGCTCGACCAGTATTCCCTCTCGAAGGTATTACGACCGTTCATCACAAGATCTCAGCGCAACGGCAGAGAAGCTGGCCGAAGAGCGCGGACAGCGCCATGTGTCTCTAGGTCATGCCTCAATATTAAGCCGTGCCAGCAGCATGATACGACGGCCCAACCGAGACTCTGTTGGGTCTGCGAACCCTTCGAATGCGGCGCCCGGCTCTTACCGGTGAAACCCCAGCTGGGAGTCATCACAATCAATCGTCTTGCTGTATCTCATATCTGTTCGATTATCGACTCCGCAGGCGGGGTCCGCTTCAATGCCTCCATCGTAGGCTTTTACTTTCCTGTCCATATATTTTTGGCCTGACGATTTTTATGAAGAGCAGACAATCAATTTCTTCGAACGTCGCTCAATCGGGGTGTGTTTCATCGAGCGATCAGTATATATGCATACATGCACCCGTGAATTTTGTGCTTATCTTTCCGTTGCGGTGCGAAGGAAGGGAATTGGTTGACTGAAACCACAAGCGTCTGGTGTGCCGGTTCAATGAATGTACCGACAGTCTGGTCTTACATGGGCTGACAAAGGCGTCAACAACGCGGGATATTCTGGCACGGAAAGTGACGGGGAGCGGCTGAAATTTATGGAACTTCGTTCGAGTTAGAATCTCGTGTATCAGATAAAGTGCATCATGTAAACCGTGGGTACTGTTCCTCTAGAGCTACCAAATACATGCAAAATACTGCGAATTTTTCCTTTCTATCTTGGGGTGCTTCCTGATTGGAACACTGCAAATTAACAAGTGAAACACACCAGGCACCTCTGGTGACTGTTTTCAGGAACCTGCGTGAACGATCATCTGGGAAGTCTTGTGACTTGTTGTCTGCTGTTGACGGATGGATGCCTACATTCATTCACTTTTTGCGACTCGGTACTCGCTGAGTCACGCCTACCCGAACAAACCCTTCAACAGAACTTGATCTCCACCTACTAACTTACTCTAGCCAGTTCTTCAGCAAACAGCTCTACCCTCCACGCCAGGCATTCCGCGCGATCATCATCAAAATCTGCTCCCCCGCAGGACAAGAATCAGCAAGAGAAGAAAGGAAGGAAGGAAGAAAGGAAGGAAGGAAGGAAGGAAGGAAGGAAGGAAGGAAGGAAGGAAGGAAGGAAGGAAGGAAGGAAGGAAGGAAGAAAGGAAGGAAGGAAGAAAGGAAGAAAAATGGCGGATGATTCGCAAGCATCATCCGTGGATGTCAGAAAGGCAGACGCCATGGAAGACAAGGCTGCTGGCAGGAAGGGCAAGTCTCGCGGTCAGAGGGGTGGTGGTGGTGGGGGTGGACAGAACCGCGATGTGCTGGTGTCCAAGGCGTTGTCGAAGCTTTTGCGGCATCAGGCAGACTCGGCGGGCATCAAGCTGGATGATGAGGGATATGCGCCGTTGGATCAAGTGGTAAGTTGACCTGAGGGTTTATTTAGATGGGGGATGTCTGCCATGATCATTCTATACTCGCCCATCACTCTACTGAACTCACCCGCGAGAGACACACACGCACACGCAGATCGGAGAGTACACACACGCTTACAGATGTTCTTCGTCTCCGTCTTTCTAGCTCGCCTATAACCCTATAAAGTCACTGAAAGTCACGCTGTCCGACATCCGACACGCCGTATCATCGAGCGACAAGCAGCGCTTCGCCCTCAAGCCGAACCCACTCACCAACCCATCCCTCGCCATCACCAGCGACTCACCCAGCGACTATCTCATCCGCGCCAACCAGGGCCACTCCATCAAGCTCGACTCCGACGCTCACCTCACCCCAGTGACACGCGAGGCCGGTAACGTTCCCCAGCGGGTCCTCCACGGTACGTACTTTTACTTCTGGCCCAAGATTGTCGAGTCGGGAGGGCTCAAGCCCATGGGTCGTAATCACGTGCACTGCTCGACGGGGACGCCCGAGGAGGGCGTGACGAGTGGTATGAGAAAGGACGCCGATCTGCTCGTGGAGATTGATGTCGGGCAGAGCCTGGATGAGGGTGTCAAGTGGTGGTTGAGTGATAATGGGGTGTTGCTGACGGAAGGGGATGGAGAGGGAAAGTTGAGTAGTCGGTTTTTCAAGAGTGTGACTGGACGGAAGACGAACGTTGGAGAGTTGTGGAAGAATGGAGGGTGGGTTTCTGATCTGCCGGAAGGGTTGAAGGTGAGCGTGCCGCTTGGGAAGGGTCCGCGTCGAGGAGGAAGGGGAGGGACAGGCGGACGGGGTGGTGGTGGTAGTGGTCGCGGTGGCTCATCATGATGCTCAGAGGAGTTGAGAAGAAGTAGAATAATGGAATGGTAACGTTCGGCAAGGAATGAGATATTTGGAAAACAATGCCATCCTCTATTCGAAAGCTCCCTAAATACAAGACAAACCCTCGAGTTCTCTGCCAGGGCAAAGAGAGCAGCAAGCGAACTATTCTTCCGCGTCTTCAGGATCTCAACCTGCAACACCGATATCTGACCCCAAGAGCCGGTCGGAAATCTCCCTACGCTCCCTATCCATCTTCTGCAGAAAAACCAGCACTTTCCTCGCGATCTCCACCTTAGCCTGGGCTTGGCTAGCGACACCATCGACAAAGCCGAGGTCTTCGGGCATGTGCACATCCATCTCAAATCTGGGCCAGCCCTTCCACATGCCGGGATGCTTGTCATCCTCCACGATGTGATATGTCGGGCAGCCCAGGGCTAGCCTCTCGGCCAGTGCGGCGACGCGCTCGCGGACAGACACGGGGGATACGACGCGACTGCTAGTAGGTGACGAGGGTGATGGCGGTTGGTGGGCTACAGCGGCGCCGTCGTCTCGATCTGCACCGTTGACGGGCCTGTCGGAGTCGAGCTTCTGCTTCTTGGCTGTCGGAGATGTGCTGGAGGACGGAGCCGGCCTGGATCCTCGAGCGAACGCCAAAGCCTGCTGAGCTGCAAACTGCTTTGCTTTCTTTGTTTTTGATCAATCCTCCATCAGCACTGCCCTTGCTACAGGATGACAGGAGCAGCTCGGGCTACTTACATTCTTCCTCAAGAACAGTGGAGCCTCTTCGCCGTGTTCAAAACCATAGCCTTCGCAGGGGAACTCATTGGGAAGCCAATCAGCCGTGCAGAATACTCGCCAGTGCATCTGATTATAACCATTAGTTGAAACAGAGACCGATTCGTCCCTGGAGTAGTCAGGTGGCGATTGTCGCCTGCTCTGCGCAAGCTCTGAGCTCGGTGTTAGTGACGATCAACGCAGAGAGGAGCGCGGAGGAGGACGGAAGCAGGAAGAACGTACCGTTGAGGTGGCTGACAAAGTTCTCGGTAGACATATCGGGCTCCTCATTGAGCTGAACGAGGTTCGTGATACCGACAGTCTCTCTCGTAGTCAAAGGCGCGGGTTTGCCGTTCCTGCGTTCCCACGCTTCTTTCTCATCGATCCAAGCTCGCAGGCGCTGCCAAGGAGCAGCTGGGGTGAACTTGTTCTCGTGTGAAGTAGCCATGGCGAACGGACGAACGGACGAGCGAGTCAATGAGTGAATGTCGTGAGGCGTTGTTTTTATTATTACCGGATTGTGATGGGATGATTGATAAGTTATATGAAGGAGGAGTGTCGAGGGAAGAGCGTCACGTGTGGGGGTGTGAAAGCCAGCCACGTTAAGCTTTTATAATTTGGAGTGGGTGATAAGTTCACGTTATAAGTTATCAAGTCACCGTCTACGAGAGACAATTCAGGTCGTCTAGTTGCGAGCAAGCATCAAAAAGAGGCAACCGACGGCTCACGCGATGCATAAATCGTGACCAGGACCGAGACTCAATTGCTTCTGACATGTAAACTACTGTAGAAATGGCCGGCATATTCGTGGTGTGGTTAGGTGCCGACAGTGGTTGGTGGGGGCGCGCAAGGCATTATTGATACACCATCCTCCTCGATGACCAGATGTTATCGGACAACGAGCGTTCGTCTTCCTCGCCGCAACGACGCATCAGGGTAGGCACTTTGTGCAAGACTCTCAAGGCCTGCCATCAATCATGAGGCTTGCAAAGTGGGGGATCGAGTGAACGAGACTGTCAAGTAGTTGAGGCCTCCGCTCGGCCGAAGTCTGCCTAGCCTTTGGGTATCTACCAACATCTAATGCAAGTCGGCTGGATACGCCGCGGTCTGACACAAGGCATCCTCTGCCGACTTGCGCAATAGTTGCACGTTCTCTCTCTCTCTCGTCACTGCTCCATAGCTGTCCTGTCCCTGCTACTCCTCAAAGAAGCCACCGCCGTCGCTGTCGCCGTCATCGCCCGCCACGACGGGGGGAGCCCTGCGAGCCTGCGCGCGACGTTCTCTCCTGTTCATCTTGGCCGTGGGATCTGCCTTGCCGTTGGGAGGCTTCTGCTCTCGAGGCTGCTGCCGGGTCTGCGCCGCCGTCTTCTCGATGGGTTTCTGAGATGCTGGCGCGGACTTCGTCTTCTGCGGCTTCTGGGCCCGGCCTCCTGACTTATCGTCCTCGGCTGGCCGTCTCTCTCTCAACCTTCGCAGCGCATCGGGGCCTTCCCTCATGGCTGCTTCCACCATAGACCACAGAGGCGGTTTGGTTGCTTCCAGCAGGGCCTTCGTCTTGGCGGCTTTGTCCTCCTCGTCTCCTTCCTCCTTGGTTACTGCGGAGGGGTAGAGGCTGATGTAGGGTTCAGCGTGGGGATGATGTTGAGTATAGGCCTCGTCTACCTCGGCGATGTGAAGTAATCGTTTGAGCTCCTCGGTTTCCTCGGGTGTCGTACTCGCAGCAATTCCCCGCTTGATCTGCCTGCCGAGTCGCATGGCTCGCTTTCGCTCTGCAGACCAGCGTTAGCATACAGTGACGGACGTGGGACTAGCTTCAGGTCTGACGCACCGAAGAATCGAACCATGTGGTACTTTCCAATCATGGTGCTGCGCTTCTTCTGGAACGACTTATCCGAGGCAGTTGACTTCTGGGCTGCAAGCTCTCGCTCTAGGTCGTTGCGAACATTGGCGGGCAGGTCCTGGTTTCGCTTCAGCAGTCGCTCAATGTTACGCGCTCGCTTCTTTGCATATTCCGCAGATCCCTCGTTAGGCTTGTGCTTGTTCTTTGACATTCCGTGTTTCCGCTTCTTCGAAGTCTGGGGTTCGGGCGTGCCATGATCAGGATCCGGCGAGCCGACCTCTTCGAATTCTCGCTTCTGGCCCATGGTTGGGAGTTTGCACTTCAGTATATGATACGGTGGTACTGAGAGTACGCCGAGTGTCGATGCGAGGAACAGGTGTGTCGCTAGATTATTTCAATGGTGAAAGCGGATGAGAAGACTGGTGGATGAATGGAGCCGCGAGCTGGGAACTTTTTTCTGGGCTGGCGGGTCTTATCTTATCTGAACTGACCTTGATCCGGTTGGGACTAGCGTCAACTCGGTGTCGGTGGGGGGAGTTGCCAGTTGCACTGCAACCTCCAAGCTCACTCGCGCTTTCATCAACGTCGTGTGTATGAGTGAGAGCATCTCGACATTGCCTCAGTCTTTCTTTTAAGTCAAAGAAAGATCGCAGCTCATCGGATGTTCGAGAAAGCATTGCAAAGAAACCTCTGCGATGTCAATGGCCTATGATCACGGCCTTTAAACGGTTCCACGACTTGAGATTCTCTCGTCCCGACTTGTACTGTTACCAGAAAGCAGCTCATCTCATTTGTTGTCAAGCCAGGAACATATTGACATGCGGTTGAGTTCAAAAGCCTCCATTAACCCCCTACCTCGCTGTACGCTGCTTGCTGGCACTGGTATCGAACATATAACTACCTAGCCAGCATGGACCGCCCTGAACCTGGACTCGTAAAGTGGTCGCCCAACCCTTCCTACAACAGCTTCATCCATATCAACCTTCAACACCGCGTCATCCAAGCCTACGAACCCACTGGACATGCACGCGCCGGTCGCTTCGACATCCAGAAGCTTTCCCGTCACGATGATTTCCCGCCGTTGACGACCTATGACTGGTCGCCCACCAACCCGGGACTTGTGGCTGTCGGCACAGGAACCGGCATCGTCAACCTCTTGAGGATAGACGACGGGTCCAACGACTACACTGAGCTGAACTTGAAAATGTCCCGCACCTGTCAAGCCGTTGCCTTTAACACTACTGGCCTCTTGGCTGTAGGCCTGGATCGCGTTAGAATGGATCAGTGCCTTCACATCTGGGACGTCAATCGACTATCCTCTATAGATAAGCATCCTGAGGGATTCCCTCTAGATGCCGCCGGTATTTCGGAACCCAAGCATCGTCTCGAGCCTAGCGTGTCAGTGTCCAGCATCAAATTCTTCGAAGACAGCCCCCAAACCCTTGTTGTCGGTATCAAGGCGCAAGGATTGCGAATTCATGACCTTCGCGGTAAGGCACGCTACTGCCCCTCCCCGCTGCATCTAGCTAATGACGGCGCTGGCTGAAGATCCTGGGAGTGTCGTCACCTTTCAAACAAAGGGCAACAACAACTTGGCCATCGATTACGCCGACCAGAATTACTTTGCCTCCTCGGCCCTTGATCTTCCTGGTGTAGCAATCTGGGATAGACGTGCGACATCTAGACCGGTAGCTTCCCACTATTACCTGCAAGCAGTAGATGAAGACCAGTTACCTTGGGGATCTGCCCTGAAACTCGATCGGGCTGTTGAAACCGACACAGACCCCCTTTGGACCGAAGGCAAGCATTCTCTTATCCGATCAATAAGGTTCTGTCGTGATCACCGTGGCCTGCTTGCAGTGTTATCGCGGACTGGACAGCTCAAGGTAATGGATGTGAAAAAGGAGACATCGCCACAGAGTACAGCAAGCTACAATGGCCCGGAACTTCTCCAGGTTCAGAAATCGTACGAGATGGATGTTTCTTATCATGAAACCTCCCGGAAGAACGATAGAATTGTCGCCTTTGACTGGGTCACTCTTGGGTCACCGGTCCTCCGCCCGAGGATGGTTGTCTTGAGGGCGAATGGGAGCTTCAGCATCCTGGAGCAACCATCGCACACCTCGGCTCACGTCTACAAGATGGTTCCTTGGAAAGCACCTCACCGTGGTCTACAAGGTGCGTGGGTTATGGACCCGAACGTATTCTGGTTTACTAACAACAATGTAGAAGGAGCTCCTTATCATAGTTTGATGCAGTTTGAACCATCGCATGCTCCAGAAATGCTGGGCCCTCTTCTTATGGAACAGGCTCTCTCAGACGTTGCAATTTTCGGGCCCGAGAGCGCAAAGATCATGGCAGATACCACAGCTGCCCTTGAATCAAACACTCTCTCATCAGTCACTGTTGATTGTGTATCAGCAACTAAGACGCCGTTGCCCGATGGGTACTATAATGCCACAACCGTCGCCGCGAAGATACGCGCTTTACGAGCGTTTGCCCGCCAAGAATTTCAGTCTACGAGCACTGCTAACGAAGTGAAACCGCGTGCTGGGGACACTGCCGTTGAACAGACAGAGACAACGGATATGTCTCTTGCCTCGGATAGTCTGGGATCTTGCCGTGAAATCCACGATGCTCTCCTAACCTCCCTAGTACAGGCAGAAGCCTTGCCCAGAGAGGCACAGTGCCTCATAAATCACAAGGCGATCCTACGAGCGAAGGAGAAATACTTGGTCGACGCGGCTGCCAACAGAGATATCGTAGCGGATGACCCATGGGTCAAGTATGCCTGGGATTGGATAGCAAGTAGGTGATCTTAGCGTTCTGAACAGACCGAGATGCTGATTTCATCGCCAGGCGCCGAAGAAGCGGCTGACGATGGGGGTTTACTATTCTCAAACGTTGATTTGACCTATCTTGGCGTCCACTCTATATGGAGCAACGACCTAGGTAAAATGCAGCCATCCTCGACCTAGCCTGCCAGAACGCTAACATTTGTAGGTCGACAACCTCACCTACGACTGACACCCGGCACATCTGCTCCTGATCGTGCCACTTGGGAGCGATTTCTCGCCTCATATAGTAAGAAGAAGCGTCTACCTAGGTATGACGGCGCATCAACCAGGTATCCAGCTCACCGCCAGCTATGCCTTTGGATATGCGGATGGGGCCACACAGAGAAGCACGATCCCAGCGGCCGCAACCGGGAAGCCGATCCAGAGTATCCCACGACTGTTCACACTATGGCTGCCGCGCGAGCGCTCTTCACAGGTGACACTAACCAGGCCATTGAGATCCTTAAAAAGGCCAGTACGGTACATCCTGAGTTGATCTTCGTATCTCTATCACTGCAGCTCATGGGTCGTGGCGACAAGAGGCTCGCCAAGCAACAGTTCGACATTGACGAGGCCATCGCATCCAAGACTGACCCTTATCTCCGCGCCATCTTTTCCCTCATCGCGACGGGTGACTGGACTGCAGCCGCCAACCAGCTCTCTCTGCCCCTATCAGATCGTGCATACATCGCCGTGCGTAACTTTGGCGATGATCAACTCACCGCTTGGCTTGACGAGCAAGTAGCCCAGGCCATTGCCGAGGGTGACATCGAGGGCATCGTCCTCGCGGGCATCACCGACACCATGGTCGACGTCTTTGCCCGCTACGTCGACAAGTTCTACGACGTCCAGACCGCCACGCTCATCCTGTCCATCTGCGCGCCACGCTTCATCGACGACGTCCGCTGCCGCGCCTGGCGTAACGCATACCGCGCACACCTCCAGCGCCATAGGCTCTTCTTCCAGCGCACAAAGTTCGACGTAGAATCTACCAAGCGCTCCAAGCGCGACGGGATCCCGCGTCTCAAGCCACCGTCTCGCCAGATTGCCCTGCGCTGCGTCTTCTGCGACGCCGAGACATCCCTCGCCCAGAACCGCATGCCCCTGCAGGGCCAGCAAGCCGCCGGCGGAGACCTCTCATCCTCATCCGGTCCTGCCCCGGCAGCCGCCTCCCTCGAGTCCCGCAACCCGCTCCTTGCCACGAGCATAAACGCCGGCGTCAGCTGTTCCAGCTGCGGCCGCCATCTACCCCGCTGCGTCGTCTGTCTCGAGGTCGTTGGCGTCCCGCGCTCTGATCGGCCCGAGCAGAAGGAGGAGAGTCGAATGGCTAGTCGTTTCCCTACGTTTTGTCTTCGTTGCGAGCACGTCTTGCACCTTGATCACGCTAGGCAATGGTTTGCGCGGCACGTCGAGTGCCCAGTTCCTGAGTGTCGATGTCGCTGCAACTTTAGGGCCAACCCGGAGCTTAATTATCATTGAGGAAGCTCAGCTCTGGTTTGAAACAAGCGTCTGCACGAGTTGATCTCGAGTTAGCATGAACTTCGGGGTCTAGGAGTTTTGCTGGGGTTTACACAACTGACATTTAAAAGTCATAGAAAAGTCACCATGCCATTCATGATTGAAGTACTTTTAGAAGATGCAATGATCTTAACAAAGTGCGCTTATATTGTACCTCCCTCTTGTAACGAGATATGCGATATCCAACGGCACCGCTGCTTTACTCAGGCGCTTCGCTCCCAAGGCCAACTCCAGCCCCATAAGCAGATATCTTTTGCTCCAGTACTATGCCCCTTTCCCATCCGTATTGAATGCGCCTCTGCTTCCCATCACTGTACTCCCCCCCTTCCTTCTCTATGGCCGCGAGATATTCAAAAAGGAAAAGCAGAAGCGCTCCCCAAAACTATAATGCAGTAGACACGACCAATTGGTCTCCTTGTGTTCAGGGGGTATCATGACCAATGTTCATGGTACTCTAAGCGGGTATACCATATCCAAGGAACTCCAGGTAGTCCCCGCGCTCTTCATGAACTAACGTTACACCAAGGATGCTCCAACACCTGCTCTATGTTGTAGCGTTCTTTGACATCGCGGTTGAGCATGCACTGAATAAGATCTATGCTTTCGTCGCTCAGAGTGAAAGGGATGCGAAGATCGCGGTCCATGATCTCATCTATGCTATAAAACGGGTTCTCCTTGTAGATGATCGTGTAGAGAAGGATGCCAAGCGCCCAGACGTCTTGCTCTTTGCCGCTATAGGGCTTTCCAGCCAAAACTTCGGGGGCAGCATAATCTGAAAATCTACTTTTAGCGTCATCACCTTTGAAAAGAGGGGGGGGGAGCTTAGAATACCTATTGTTCCTACGAAAACATCAAAGGGCCCGCTTTTGATATATGCGGCACTTCCAAAATCGATGAGCTTGATATTGCCCTCGCCGTCAAGGATCACGTTCTCGTCTTTGATATCGCGGTGGACTACCTTCGCCTTGATATGGAGGTGATGGATAGCCAGAGCCACCTGAACAAAGATGCTCCGGCATTCGGACTCGTCCATACTGGCCCGAAGCTCGATGTAGTCGAACAAGTCCATACCTGGTAGACCGTGGGGGGTCATCTCGATGTAGTAATTTACATCGTCTTCGAAAAAACCCTCAGTTTCGATGATGTTGGGATGTCGCATTTCGGGTCTCTGTAGAAACTCGAGAACATGAATCTCGAGGGGAACAGTACCGAGCCTTCTGTCTCTGGTCCAAGTATCCACGAGGATACGTTTCTTCGTAACATATTTGAGTACCATTTTGCGCCCGGTCTGCTTATGTCGAGCAAGCTTCACTTGGCCATACGCTCCCTGGCCCATTTCTTCGAGAATGACGTAGTCATCGATCGTTCTTTTGGAAGCAGGGTCAATAACCCCGGACGTTGCGGCTTTCTCCGCTAACTTTGGAGGATACTTCGACTGCCCCGTGATCTTAGCAGCGGCATTGAGCGCGGCATCCTTTAGTTGCTTGGAAATGGAGGGTGTTTTAGCAACCTCCTCCTTCTTAGGAGTCTCCTCGTCTGAAGCGACTTCCATAGGAGTATGGGCCGGAGTCTGCCCGGGAGATGGTTGATGCAAAGGAGTAGTCGTACCATTCTGGGATGGAGCATCATATTTGATGTGGGCTTGTGAGCCATGCAGGTGCCGGGAGTAAGTGATCCACAATGCATACACGATCTCGGAATGCACCACTTCAAAAGTGTCCTCACCACTGCCAAGGTTTGTATCTTCATCATCACTTCCCTCAAAAGGTTTGGATACCACTGTTGTCTTCTTCTCGCTCTTCACAACACGCATCTGAACATCAATCTTGAGGTCTGACCCATCTCTATGTTTCGCGCGCAGGCCGGCCGGCTGAAGGAATGCGGAGAAGGCATCTGGTCGATGCTCTTTGAGAGAGAGAAACGCAGAAGCTTTTCTGAACCGATGCTCCGGCACTACCATACCATCCAGCAATTGAAACGAATCCTCATCCATCAGGGTCGACAAGATCTTGTCGAAATCAGGAATCAGGGAGTTAATCGACATACCGTCCGCCTTTTCGAAGCCGAAGAGAGAACCACAGAACGCCGAGTTCGAACTACGAATCTTGAGATTCTCTGGTTCAACCACAACAATACCAGCCATGTGTGGAAGTGTTGAAACGCGAAGCTCAACCTTTCCTCTAATCTGCTCAACGGTGCAGGGGATGTTTACTTGGGGAGAATGGGGGCAGGTGAAGTATCTGCGCCTTGACACTTGAGCAAAATCGATCTCGCCAGTGTTGGGGTCGATACCCTGACGAGGTATCCGTGGAATGAGCTTGGCAATATCCATGCCGGTCTTGATGACATCCGAGCCCCAAATGGGAGCGGTCTCGCCAGAGACTTTTTGCACTATGCCGTCCTCATCAAGTGTAACAAACGCAACATCCTCATGGATCTCCTCGAGAACCCATATCAGGCCAACTCGCTTTTCTTTGACCCAAAGACTAGCGGAACCAGTTGCACCATTCCGCTTCTGAATTGGCACAACATCGCCGCAGAGTAGCACTCCCCTCGACAGGTTATTTCGATGATGTCCACTCCCTCGAGCCTTGGGCGGATTGGGATCTCCACTGTGCACTGTCTGAGCTCGCCTCTGGGTGTAGCTGCGCGGTTGCGTTCTCGAGTTCGGTTTGCTCAGGAGCTGAGCCGTGATACCCGATCGACCACCTAGAAGCGCGGAGGCGGCCGAGGCCGCGGGTGTTGATTTTCCTGAAGCAACCTTGTCCTCGTCTGTTTCATCATCTTCAACACGCAAGAGCTTGCGCTCCAGCCACTCCCGTCTCTCCTCTTGGACCACTTCCAGTATCCCCATCTTACGAACCTCAGCTTTGGTGACACCAAACACAAGGCAGGCAAGGTCATTGGCTGCGATAATAGTCCAAGGAGGTTTGACCTCTGTTGTAAAGATGGCTTGAGCGGCAGGAACCCATCTGTTCGTGTGTCCGTGGACTGCAGGGGCCCGAGAGCCCGGAAAGTTGGCCAATGTTGGTGTTTGCTGAGAAGCCAGAACAGGCGACGAAGAAGATGGCTCCTGATACATAGGCTGGCCTGTCAAGAAGGGCTGCGCCATAGTATCCACTAGCCTTTCGTGAAGCGAAACCGTCATGACGTCTGTCATCGTTCTCTTCAAACTCGTAGGTCTAGAAGCGGGGGGGGTTGTCTTGACTGTAGTAGCACTTTCGTTCGTCGGGGTCCTACTGGACGATTCTGATACGTCTCCAGCTTCGGTGGTTCTCTTCACGTCCTTTACCCCGGCTGCTTGTGATTTTGTGCTCGACTGGGCCTTGGAAGGGGGTAAAGATGTGGGAGATATCTGCCGAGACAAATCAAGATTCGACATTCGAGGATCGAATTGCTTTTCAAATATGTTCTCGACGGAACTCTCTGCAGGGCCCGTTAATGGACCGGTTGCTTCATCCGAGTTGGGCAGGTTCCCAGCAGAGATGAGTTGCGCACGAGCAAGCAAGTCGAGCATATTCTGGGCTTCAACATCCCCAGTTGCCCTTGCTTGTGCGCTGGCCAGCGCCGCTTGCGACGAATTGACGGACAGTCCCATATGGTCCTTCATGAATTCGAGAGATCGTTTCAAAACATTTTGCCGGTTGTGTAGAAAGTCTTCGGATTGATTTGCGAACGAGAAAGAGTGCAGCGATTCGGACGGAAACCGTGACAAGTCCTCCGAGAAGCTGGGTGATCCAGGCCTTGTGGCTAGCGGTAGGCCGCCGGGGTTTGATACGATGGCGGTCATTGAAGTAGAGCGAGATAGGGCGACGACGGATGGGCTTCGGGAGGAGGGATTGGAACCAGGGAGCGTAGACTTTCGCGTCTGCGGATGTTGTTGTCTTATCCGTCGAAGACCAGAATGGCCGAGGCCATGTTCATGGTCACTCATGATGGGAGACCTAGAATAGCGCATGCAGTCAGCAATGAGCAGAACGGTACAAAGGGACGACCCCGTCTAGCTAGCGACAAGTGCTCTTGTTAAGAAGGCGTACTTGGTGATTGTCTCAAGGTCCGCGGCTGCCGCTGCCGCCGCGGCTGCATCCAACGACATTCGATACCGGCTTCGCTCAGGGGGCGAATCGTGTGACGAAACCAGGTCTGTGGTGCTTCGAGTCTTTGGTATTGGTAATGGCAATGGTGGCGGCAGCTTACAGCGCCCGCGTTCAACTTCTCCCGTGTGATTTTCAGCGCCTATGGAAAGCCTTCAGGTCAATCATCGGTGGTGCGTTGACACAGCTCGGAGCCATGGGGATAGAGCAAGCGTACCATGATCTAGATTCCCACCATGCGTCTGTTGCATAATGGAGACGGCTGATCTAAGCCGGAAAGCGATCGAGATTGTTGGTTATCGAAGCCAGGAATCAGATGGGGTTCGGACGTTGGCGGGGGTTGCGTAGGAAATCTCGAATCGAGTTGCATTCAAGGATTGTGACGCGATTCTTCGATGCGTGCCGCTGTCCACCCCCAAAAAAGAATGAAAAAGAAAATGAAAAAGAAAATTGTTGTGACGGGATAACTAGGACCAAGGTAAGATCTTGTGGGGATATGGATGGATTCGTGGTATGTCAGGCTCTCGTAGGGTGCGTATTGTCAACTTTGCGTCGTCGAGGTGAGGTGGTCGTTGGCAGAGGAGCGTACTAACGTTAGTCCAGTCTAGTACCTACAGTAGCAAGGCTGTAGGTTACGCAGCGCTGGAAGTTGAGTTGAAGCGCGGAGGAAGGAGGAGCAGGCCAGAGTCGGGTCGGGTCGTGTCTCTGACGATGCCGGCAGGACGATAGGATAGAGGATGATTGAAGGAGGAAGCTGCCCGTCTCACTCAGGCTCATGTAGGGTACTTGTGCGGGATGGGAGAGGGCGAGGAGGACGGGCTGGTCGAAAGCCAAGATTGATTGGCCTGGATTCCACAGGCTGGGATGGGCTGGGTGGGTGGCTGAACGAGGCGATTTGGTTGGGCGAGGGGGGGGGGGGGGGGGGNNGGGGGGGTTTGCTCCTACAGTACTCGCACCAGCGGGGAAATTAGGGGCTCTACACTAACTTGCAGTACATACAGTAGAACTTGTAACCCATGTTCAGGGTTCTTCCGCCAACGTCATGGATAAGGGTAAGCTTTGGCAGATCCAATTTACAGAATTCGTACACTGCAACCGCTCGGCAAAAGCTTACACTGGCCATACCATGGGCCTTGGGTTTCTTACGCAATCTGAAAGCAGTTCGTATCGGTGATTCTTGGTCGACTTCTTTGACCCCGGGTTGACGAACGAAGAGGCGGACAGAGATCAGCGAAACATGATGATCAAGAGCAAGAAAAGTAGAAGAGGAAGATAGATGATAACTTCTTCTTGTTCTTCTTTTT